>JAZHYW010029986.1:0-86056 GCA_037355805.1 Ixodes ricinus | reverse complement strand
CTTTAATACATAGATGTTACAGAAAGAGTATTTCCTTCTTTGAGTGTTTGAAGAAGGAAACGCTCTTTTGCGAAATGTCTGTGCCTTAAAGTTTCTTTCGTTATTCAAATTCCTTTAACGTAAATTATTTAATAATTATTGCTGTCTACATTCTTACACCTGGGTTCCGTAGTTTGTTCTAATACGGGGTATCTTCCAACCATCCACATTGCAAATAATTTAGAAAAGTTAAGCTTAAACGAGATTCATTTTCAGTCGCAGACATGGAGAAAACAAACAGATTGACAGAAGTCCCTCTCTTTCATTTGTGTAGATCTCGTCACGTCCTACGATGAATGTCTTGGGGGAACACCCATCGTTCGCACATCTCGCTTAAATAGATGCATGCCTAAGCGAATTCAAGTGAAAAATATACAAGTTCATGGACGATGACGTAAATAAAGCCACAAACGAGAAAGAAACAACCAAACTGGAATTATGCCAATCTGTTCGTTTCCTGGGACTTCTGGCGATGGAAACTCAGTAAGCCTCGTTCAAAGAGACGCGCAGGAACCCATTCTCCACTAGCTAATGCACACGTTCAAGCATATGCAAAAACAGTCACCGTGACGCAGAGACAACCCGTCTACGGGAATGAAAAAGAGTTTCTTTTGCAACGTCGTAAAAATATACAGGGAACAAAAAAAAAATGACCCCAAGAGAATATTTTTGACAATCTTGATCTAGCACACGCACGCACACACACATATACATACGCACTAGCCCAAAGAGACGCGCACGTACATCCACACGCACGCCCTCGCGCGCATAAGCAGAGAGCTCACACTCACAAACACAGATACAGCAACACACATGCACACGAAATCTTCAGTTCCTCTACTTTCTTCTTCACCACTCCCTTCTTTTTCATTGTGATTTTCGGCGCCACCGTACGACGGCTTTGGGTTCCCTCCCGCTGGCTCCCTCCGCTATGATCGCGATTGCGGGCCACGTCTCGGTCGCCTCGCCTCGACTCAATCTCCGAGACAGAGACGAGATAATAGCCGGGCCCGGAGCGAAACCTCGGCTGAATCCCCAATGCAGACGCCGCGGCCAACGCCATTAAACGCTAGTAATGCGAGAACGAAAAGGCGGACATCGCGTCACCACTTCCATTGCGTCACCTTTCTTTCTCTCTCTCTCTCTCTCTCTCTCCTGTCCCTCCTCCCCGTCCATCGCTTTGCAAAATGGCACCCGCGAATAGCCTTCTCAATCGCCAGTGTTGCTAAAGGTCAGCGAACGTTTAAAGAAAACTACCCTCAGAAGCCATGACCGAACACAATAGCCGACTTAACGCACGTGAAACAACAACGACAACACCAAAGGGTACGACGGACGATAGGCTTGTTTTCATCCCCGAGTTGTGTCTCAGACGCCACGTGACACCCTTCCAGTGTCTTGAGAGTTCGTCGTCCCTGCTATTTTCTCTACGTCGACGCAACTTCTTTACGTTCGAATGGAACCAGCCATCGCGTGATTTCGACACTTCGATGTGGCGATCATGTCGGTTCGGGTTGTTGGGCAAGATGGCAAGACAGATGACATGAACAGGATCTTTAAATGGGACAACGTCACTGACCCCTGGTTGTTATTCTCGGGGTTTCAAGCTCGATGTTTATCTGGGTTTCTGTCGTCACCAGAGAGTCACGGCGAGGGGCGCGAGATTTTGTTGCATGAGCAGGATTCTGTCTTCTCGCAGTGCGTTCGCGTGGCACTGCAATTTGTATTATTGTAATTACTCTTATTATAATATTAAGGAAATCTAGAAAACTAAGACAAGCTTTTACGGAACGTAATGGGTGAGGCGTTTTGGGTATATAAGTAGAGCTAGCTACATTATATGTCTTGCCTGCGAAATTGAAGCTGAAGATTCCACTCGCAATAGGAATATTGCCGCGCGCAGGACAGAGCGTGCAGCTCCCGGTCACGGTATAGACGCTTTCAGGCAGCTGTGCATGGACGCCGCCATAACCGACCTTCAGTTTTTGTTCCCTCTTATTCCGTTCGCTTCACTTCATCATTGCCCCAGCAGGACAGTTTTATCACCACTTTAAGTGCTACTGTGTCCTTCTCCCCATCATAAGCCCTTGTGGAGACTCGTCAACGCCCACTTCCGTGGCTTGGCATCTCGGTAAAACAAGAGAAGGTCGGCAATGGCGGCTCAATCGGGCGCGCGCTGAAAGCGTCTATTCTAGACGATTCGCGTTTATTCTTACTCAAGGCGTAACTTTTATCATCTCGTCCTAGTTTCTTGTTTACGAAAGTGCCTGTTTATTCTCACCCCTAACTCTAGACACTCGAACCTTCTGGGTCGAATATTCACGATGCCGACGCACACGAGATAAGGAGATGCCCGCAACCTTGTCGAGTCAGTCTTCCTGTTACGCCGCCAAATCCCCGCCCGCTTTTCTGCTGTCTGGACGCTCGTTCTTTATTTTGTTTGGCACAAGTTCGTCGATTAAACCTTTCCTTTCAGTTCACAATTTATCGTCCCTTCGCCTTACTCCGTGGCAATATTATCACATGCTCGCTCGCTGGGAAAAATGTATTGGGTACTGACGTGTTGTTTCTTACTTCCAATGCATTGTGAATTTGGGAGGATTGTTGGGCATGCAAGACTTCCAGTATGTTGTCCAAATTAAGAAATACTGTTTCACTGCGTCTCCCTCTTGTTGACCATATGACAGAAGTGAAGAGAGAACCAACGCTGGAAATGTATTTCAATATTATCAGGGAAGTAGCTTTAGAATACGTATTTGCACATCTTCTGGGCTATTCGGGGCCCTCATGCAATTCTCTTCATTTTCAATGATAATAGGAAACTTGGAGTCGTTTTTTATAGTCATGCCTATAGTTGAGTTAAAAAAAGAAGTTTTGTTAAGGGTATATAATATATCTGTCACGAAAAAACGCTTTCTAAAATGAAAACCCAATTGAAAGTCATAATAAGTATAAATTCATTATCTACACTTTGAGGTGCTCTAAAAGTCACAATCAGTGACGGTGGGCATCACCTCTAAATTTGACGTACCTCCTGCAAGATGTCCTTCCCCAAAAACTAAATTAGGACGCAAACAGAGCTTGTACTGTTCTAGTGAAGAAAATTTTCCACTGCATTTATCTGGTAGCTATACTTCATTTCAGCTTAAGTCTAGACGCAGCCTATGCTACAAGCGCGAGCTCTGGGCTTTTAAGGTTCCTGCCAAGCACGCGCGATCGTGGAGTGCAAGAATTGTTTAGGGCCGCATGCTCGCGCTTGTAGCATCGGCTGCGTCTGGACTTATGCGGAAACGAAGTATCAAGTTCTGAAAATCCATCGATTTTTACAGCGGAGTTGTTAAGGGCTAGTTTCCCCTGGATCGTGTCCCCCGCAAAGAAATGAAGACACCGAACTCTGGACACCTACCGCCATCTATGAGCGACGGCGGCAAGCCACATATTTAGTTGCCGCCGTCGCTCATAGATGGCGACAGCCTTTCCACTCTGGCTTGCCGACTTGCGGCCGGCCATTACTTTCCATAGTACAGCTCCGCTGGTCTTCCTTCTTCACTTGAGTGGAAAGGATGAAAGTTTTTTTTAACGCTTTAAAATGAAGTCGGATATAGGAAAAATAAAGCATATTGTGCGTGTATGTGTGGGAAAAAATTGGGTTGTGCAGATGTTTATACAGACTAGAACTTGGTCTGCCTCAACGGGCGACAAGTCTCCCAGCTGTAGATGAGCAATTTAGCCAGTGCAGTACAACCGCAAGCCTGGGGTCTTTAACGTGCATCACCCAGTAGTGATACACGACCGCACGCCGGTACGATGCTCATCTAGATCGAAACGGGCAGGGGTGGGGATGTATGTGTGGGAATATGCGTGTGTGAGTGTTTGTATGGTCTCTATTAATAAAAAGAAAATCTACAAAGCTCATAGTTTGTTCCACATGGACTAAGTATACCCGTAGTCTTGTGGGGTTTTTGGGATGACAAATAACGGTGAAAGAGAGGAGTTAAGGACAGGAATAAATTTTGTAAGCAAGCCAGTGACTGCTTTCTATGGAACTGAAAGCAGTTACGGCAGTAATGCTTTCAAGGTGAAGTAGAAAGTGCGGTCTGACCGCACTTGTTGCGCAACTCAAAAATACACAAAAAACGTTTGAATATCTCGCATGAAGAATATTCTAGAATATTACACATTTCATGTGTGTGAGTCCATCTCACAGATTCTGTGTGGTGCTTGCAAGTGATTAGATCATCGTTTGAGACGGTCCAGTTGGCTCCGAGGCTCCGCAAAAAAAAAAAGCAAATAGCTGGTTGGTTCAGTTGGCTTGAACCTAGACTCACCATGAAAGAGTTTAGGTTGCCTATTATGTAGGTTAGATAAACCCCCACGCGATGCTTGAGGACCCACTCATCAAACTACAGTTGTGGCTCGGTGCCTTTGTCTGACCTAACCTTACAGATAACACGAGCAGGTAAAAGGAGAGATGAACTAACCAAAACGTTTACCACTGTAGCGGGCAAACCAAACCCGCGACAAACGTTGAGCCTTGTCATCCAAAGGCACGTTCAGGAAAGAGGGCGGCAAGCATTTGGCAGAGAACGGTTTCATGAAACATACGGCTCCGACCGTTCTCAAGAATAACATTCGGCATTCAAGAATAACATTCGGCATTCGAATTTCAGTCGGATGATACACGTACATATATTAAAGTAGACATTGCCAGAGCACGGCCATCCCTCTTTATAAATAATAAAATCGCCAAAGGTGCAGTGCTGACGGATGCTTTCGCTATAAGTGTGCAAATTGAGAACAAGCTAACAAGCTATCAATTACTTTCCTTTTTAATTAGAAAAAAAATTAAAGACTTTTACAAAGCTCTGTTCTCCGAATATAGAGCATAGCTCTTGAAGAGGAGGAGGGAGGACATGCCTCTACTCCTGCTCCGCACCCTTCCCTCCTATTCTCATCATCCTCCCCTCCTCTTTCTTCTCCTCCTCCACCCTGCTGTTCCTCCTCTTCTCTTCTCCTTTTTCCTACCTCCTCCATTCCTCCTCCTCTCCTCCTGCTGCTGAATTTGTTCATGGGTGGGTGACTCGAAGTCGTGATGTAATTTTCCCCGCTAAATTTAGCGGGGAAACTGAATTGGTGTCGAGGTCACGTGACGTCAATTTCTCCGCTAAATTTAGAGGGGAACTTAACCCACTAAATTTAGTTGGGAAACTTAACCCGCTAAATTTACCGGGGAAAGATTCGCGCTAAATGAAGCGGAAAATTTTCCCGCTATATTTAGCGGGAAAATTTCCCTGCTAACTTTAGCGGGGAAATGTCCCATACTACAACGTGCGCGGTTATGCCGATGGTGACGCCGCTCAAGCCGGAAACGGGCGCCTAAGAGCTGTGCTCTAAAAAGAAAGTACGAACGAGACGAGAAACAAAAATTAGTACTAGACAGAAGGTCACGTTAAAACAATACACTTGTTTTTTAGCTAGCTGGTACCTTCATGAAAATTAACACATTGCACCAAGTACAATTAATAGAAAATTAATTCCACATAAAACTCGTAGGTGGTC
Source organism: Ixodes ricinus (assembly GCA_037355805.1). Lineage (NCBI taxonomy): Eukaryota > Metazoa > Arthropoda > Arachnida > Ixodida > Ixodidae > Ixodes > Ixodes ricinus. Next base: position 80,458 of record JAZHYW010029986.1, on the reverse strand, counting down.
GAAGCTGGTAGGAAGAATGTGAAAAGGAGTACCATGGAAGCTACAAAGCGGTATTCCGATGCTTCGAGAAGACTTTAAAATTACAGGTTGTTCCTATCAGCATTCTTTGTGTTTTTGCTTGGGCTTCTGCTCTTTGTGCGTCTTTTTTTCTTCTACGACTTTGATGATTCCTGGAGACTTTGTTAAAAATAACAAAAGATGTCAAGCAAAATCGTTTTCTCCCGTAAATGAGGGAACTTGTAACATTACACTCTACTTCGACGGCGATCGGCGAATCGACAGTGACCTGTAGTGGCCCCATCGGCTATGGCGTGTCTAATTTCGGCGAGGCCTCATTGATGGCTAAATACCGGCGCACTCTGCCGGCATAGCAAAACATAAAATAAAAACAGTCTTAATTTTGGCGCATTGCTTAGATGTGAGCGTTGATTCAACTTTTAATTGGACGGAGTGCTTGAATGGGTACAGCCCTGTGCGAGACTGCGTTACGGGCTTTAGCTGAGCTAGCCTGTTCACGCTTGCTAATATGGACACTTGAAGAGTTTCGTCAATAAAGGTAAGTAAAGAACGCGGCATCTTTGTCCATTTGTTAACTTCGTGTTTCGTGAAACTTGTCCAGTTGTCAACATTAACGTCCCTGTATGAGAGCCAGCCTGTTTACATGGCTTGCGAGGAAGAGTACTCATACATTTTGGCGTATCTCCTCCGCTTCACTTAAGCCCGTATTGAGAAGAGAAACATTGTTTATACGATTTGTACAATAAATATTCCACAAGTTATGCAGATTATTCCAGTGGTATGTAAGTTATCATATCATCCCATTGGCTCTTGCGCGGTTATGGGACATACTCTAATAGTTTTTTTTATTCGGGGTTGCTGGTGCGAGTGCGCGGTCTAATTAAACTTCCAATTCGCACAAATAAAACGCTTGATCCAGCCAGGCATTTTCTCTATGAGCTTTGACAGCTTTCAACAGTACGTCTACAGCGGAGTGTGAGTGGTGTTAGTTCCGAGCTTCCTGGAATGACGCCTCCTCATTGTCACTGCCTTCCATCAGTCTGAAGACCTAAAATATATGGGAGTGTTTTCCGGCGTCGCTCATTGAGAACTTGGCGGATACATGCTATATTAATAATAAAACAAAAGTATTCGTTGTAATCGAGGTGTGACCGAGTTGAGAATATTTCTAGTATCCTGCTGCGACCTGGATGGTTTAAAAGGCAAAACTTCCAGTGTGGAGATTCAGCATGTTTTTGTGTGCGCAAATAAAAAGGAGGTGGCGTCCTCAAGGGTCTGTAGCAATGATCAAGATATTTCCTCTCACTTAACTTCGGCATGGTAGGGCAGCGAGTACTGAATTCTACCTAATGTAATTGTAGGAAGCTTTGTACCGTGTAAACGCCTTTAAATTATTAGAGGAGACTAAGTTGTTCGAGGTGGTTTACCACGTGTTCGTAAGCAAGCTCAGCATCGTTGCAGCGAGCGGACACTGACAGGCAGACTGCCAGTTTCTCATCAGATTATCTTTGTCTACCGTGCCGCGGCATGCGGTTCGTGTTCTTTTGTGCTCTCTTAAAAAACGGACCTTTAAAAGGTCGCTTTGAGCATGAGGTCGCGATCTGCCAGCGTAGAGATGCGGCTGCTCAAGAACAAAAACCAAGTGGGACGATTTTGCGAATATACCTCGGGCACGAAAGGAGCTCTACAATAAACGACATCCACAGGTTTCCAAGAAGCTGGCAGTTTGAATGAGCACTTCATTAGAGTTTGGTTGATTGATTGGGTTTTAATAGCGCAAAAGCATTTAAGGCTATACTGCGCCACATTAAAGTTTGGTATTACCATTTATACCGCAATTGGGTAATGCCATTAACTTGATTGTCGATACACCTTTTCCGCGTTTATCACCCTGGTAAAGAACAAAACTGAGTCACCAGGCTGTTAACAGGTGCACGGCGTCTGATACTCCTCAGAACACAGTAACTGCTCATGCTCAGAACGAGGCCCACGGCGCGCGATGACAGCAGTACGCAGAGGACGGCTATTGGAATGGCCTATAGGCCTTTTCAGCGCTTAACACCTGGGTAAAAAATGCAAAGTCACTGAGGTGTGGCCGCATGCGCAGCGTCTGGTATACTGCACAGCAAAGCAACAGCGCATGTTCAGAAGGCGCTCCACAGCCCAGCAGACAAAGATGGCAGAGCGGAGAAGGCAATTTCTGGAAAGGTAGACATAAACTTTCACATTCTGTTGCTTTCCACGACGCAAGACGAGGTTAGGGGAACGCTCGACGCTGCCAACCTGCTCAATCCAGAATCAAGCACGCGGCGAAAGGTTTCGTGACTTCCGGAGTGCCAAACGACGCGCACGCACGCAGAAAGTGTACGCGCTTTCGTTCCTACCTCCGGCGGATGCTTTAGCGTGGCTTCCGGACAAACCACAGAAAGTAAAGCCTCTTTCCACGTTGAGGCTATTTCTGAACTCACCGAATGAAACGCAGCAAAGCAGTTTGTGTGCGGCCGTATGCGATGCTGAGTGGCATGTAATATAGACACCCGAAGCACGTGCTTAGCTGTGCATTAACCCTTGTGTGCTGGATGCACGAACAGGATTTGTGTCAGACAGCTCACTAACTTGGCCAAAAGCGGTAAACTAAACTGAAGTAATTTTACAGTAGGCTGTTTCTACGCGTAAACACACATTTGTGTCTTTTTCATATCGGTCGCTTTGAGATGCGTTATTCAGTCTTTTTCGCGCACACCGGCCTCCCGCGAAAAACCAGACACTTTTTTCTACATGGGGTTTTACGAAATGCAGGGCAAACCCTTTGCCTGCAAAACTACATGTACCGCACGGAAAAAGAGGTTGATGCAGTATTGGGCACCACCAAGATATCTTATCACAGGAATGTGCGAATATAGTATCATTACATGTCCACCTTTAAATAATTTAAGATGCAGACTGTAAAACCTACGTAAAATCTTGCTGGGCATCATTAAAATATCTTAAGAAAGTCAATTTTTGGAAAAATTAATATTTTAACAGTGGGTTTCATTCCGAGGTTTTTTTTCCCCGTTACTGGTTGCATTTTAGCGTTAAACGCCTGCAAAAAAACAAAATCTTGAAGGTGCATTCGAACGGTTACCTATTTCTGGCAGGGTCATTATGACATCGAAAGCCTGGCGGCGCGTTTAAATTTAGTATTCAGATGAATATAATTGCTCAACACGCCTGGTATGTTCGTACTGAAAACGGTTTTAGCTTTTTTCCTTAGTGCGAAGCAATTTTCTAATAAACCCATCACTAAGTGAAAAATTATTCTCAACTAAAGAACAGTTAATTTCCACTGCCTACGAACCTCCGTAACAAGCCACATTTACAGTGAAGTGTGATTTGCGTGTTTTTTGAGTGTGATTTGCAGTTCTGTTAAAAAAGTTTAGACTGAATTGCGTGAAACACCTTTTCTAATCAAATTCCGCACGTTTACAAATAAAGTGTTTTTTTAATAATAAAATGTATAGGCTAATATAACGGGCTGATAAACGCATCTTTGCAAATCTTTTCATTAAGTCGGTACATTTCTGTGAATCTGGAGAATAATTCGCCGTGACATAGCAATGCAGAATTTAAACAAATGCCATTGACATCACCTTACTACCATACTACTAACTTGATATCAAAGACTATTGTGATCGAGGTGGCCTTGGGGTCGCTGTGAATGAATTGTATTGTACTGCAATCGTATAGCTCAGGTCGGACGAATGCGCTACTTGAGACAGGAGCACATGTAGCGCACTTATTTACGCAACCACTTAGCACAAAATGCAATACACGTGCGTATTTTGCATCACCAACAAGAATGCAGCGGACATATTTTTTGTAGGCGCATAGATTGACACTGTGGAAGTATAAGCTGCGGCTAATCACCGATATGGATAACTGCATAAACATAAACATTTTCTCGCTGTTGTCACATTCGACAGTCAAAGATGTAGTGCGTCGCAACCCGCACGGGGCTCACCTTCACAAGCCGACAGCGCTTCGTGGCTTTTCTGTTGCCTCCTGTCTCTACTGCAGTGCAGTGGTATTGTTGCCATTGGAAATTGAATATGGGTCAATGCTATGATTAGGGCTGGGAGTACCGGGACAAAAAATATACCGAGATCGAGACAAAATCGGGACAGGAAATGCCACAAAATTGGGACACTTTCCCGGATAACGCGCGCTTCCATAAATACGCTCAAGCTTATTTAATCAGCATCACAGTATTCATTTTTTATTTTATATGACGGCGTTCTAAACTCAAAGTCAACGTCAAAGTCAAAGTGTTTATTCACATTAACACCCATATGGCTGAGAGCCTGAGGCAGCCGAAAGGCCGGAACCCGTGCATACAGTGCTGGCTGCCTCCTCGGTCGTACGTTAACAAGTGATGGATAATTATGAAATGGAATGAGTAAATACAAGAATGTGCGACCTATGTGGAAGGCGAAGTTTCCAAAAGAGATACATATACACTCGTAATGCAGCACTAGATGCTTGACCTCGGCCACGCCTGGCGAGCAACACCTGTTAGGAGGTTCCAGACTCCTCGTACCAGACGTTTCATAAAATGGTCAGGAACATCTCAAGCGTTTGTTTGTTTAGACCGTGTTTATTCTCTTCTATCGAATTCCTGAAGTCGGAGAACAATAGCTTCACTTCAGCAGCGAAGTTTTCTGCGTGCTACATCGCTGCTCTTAGGAAAGGGGACGTTTTGTAGATGGTATACGGAAGAACTCCGCTACGCTAACGGGAGCTCGTGCCACCGTCCTGAGCACGAATGAAGCACGAGCGCGAACGGAGCAAGCGCACGCAGGGCCCGCAATATCGATAGTACAATCTACGAAAAGTTCTTATAGTTGGAAAAATGAAAGACCACAACCGCATTTTGCCGATGCGAAAAACAAAATTAACGAGTCAAAGTTAAATTTTTACTGGCAAGCCAATTATTAAAAAATAGCAGGCCACTTAATAAAAAAAATCTGGTCGTTCTGGACAATCTAGACAATCTGTAATCTTTCTAGACACTCAGCATAAATTTGGGACAATTCGGGACAACAACGTTGATAAAACCAAATGGAAATCGCTTGGTGAATGTCTACTAATAGCTGACGTTATTATCGGGAATTTATTACTATATTTTTTTCAAAGTTTGGAACATGTCTTGCATTTTTAGTTTTAGTTATTACGCCAGGCTAAGGTTCCGCACGCACCAGAAGCCTGTCCTGAGCAAAAGCTTGTATACGGAAGTCCCTCCCGACCCGGGCATTTCTCTTCACACGGCGCTTCAGCTGCGCAAGTGCAATGCGCACTTGGCGTGGATGTGGTATATTAGCGACTCAAACAAGAACGGACGTCACACAGCGGGAGAACACTAAACTGGCCAGAACATTTCCTTTCGCGATTTCTGCTCCTGTCATGAGGTTTCCGACATTGCAGGTTGTCGCCGGATGGCGCAATGGCCACCCAAGTAAAGCGATAGAAATTGCGTTAGGTGCGTCCAGAGCCACGAAAACGAAGGGACGCAGGAAAAACCGTGACTCATAAGGGCCTAACCAGTTAGGTCTGTCACGTTCCTTCTCATGATGTCTAGGTTGAAAACTTGTCCCGATGACCAGGGGTGCTATTCTGGTCGCAAACGGTACCTTTCTAGTTGTGACGTATCGAGAAAGAAGGGGCGGAGCCTCAAACTAGAATGATTCTTGTTTGAGGCTCCGCCCCAACGTTCGGGTTCACGCACGCGGTCAGCTAGAATTTGACGATCCCCCTACGTCGCGATGACGTGTCCACGCAGTTGGGGCGCAGAAATCCCCGCATTTCCCCTGTTCTTTTTGTTATCTTCTTTCTTTCCTCCGGGAGTTAGAACGAGCGAATAACGGAGAAAAGGGTACCTTCCGGAAAATGGAAGGAAACAGAGAAAAATAATATTATCCTTTTATAAAATACGAAAGATTATTTCAATAATTATGACGTAAAGTAAATTTAGCTAAGATATCTCAACTTGTTTCCTCGAAGTCTTTCGCTACGGGCTTTCAAAAGAAACATGGCGAAAACCGCGGTAACGACCTTGTGGTGTTTGTGTCTCGTTGGCGTCGTTGCTTTCCCTGTTTCTGCACGATACGGATCGTATTACGAGAAGAAAATATTATGTGAAGGTACGCTGCGACACCGATCATCCTTTGTGAAGCCTCAGTGAACATAAGCTACAAATGAAATTTCCTGTTTGCCCGTGAAGGAGACTCCAAATGGATACAGAGCTGACGACGATCTGACGTCAGAGTGCACCCGTTGTGAACATGCTGTGGATGATGCAGGAAAGTTTCTTCGGGCAGTTTTAATAATGCTTTGCTCCCTTTGCTCATTGCAGTGATTACGACGGTAGTCCCCATAAGCCATGCTCTTTGCTTTCGGCGCTGAAGAAATGGACGCGACCGCATAATCTCGGGCAGTCTTTTTACTTACTTTTTATTTGCAAAAAAGCTCGCGCAAAAAAGAAAAAAGAAAAAAAGAAAACGACGTTTTTACATGTCCCTACATAGGTACCTCGCTATCCCATTGGCTTCATTGCGCGTGACGATTCAACGCTCTTTGCCATGGGAACGTTCGTGAAACTAGAAAGCCTCTGTTTGCCGCTAACAGTCGTTTTTCGAGTTCGGGCTGTGACGACAAAATGACGTAAGAACAAGAATGCACGAGAGTATTTGCATTGTTTTAACTCGACAACCGTACCCTTGGCGTGATCAACGGCGTGATAAACTCGAAAGAACATGGCCGCGATGCTCGTCGGATCGACCGCGGCTGGGGTTTGACATGCGATCGGTAACTTGATCAACGCGCACACGAATGCTTTCGTGCTGTTGGATGAGCCCGGTGGCAGGACCGGATTGAAGAGCACGGTCAGCTGGCGTTCAACGTCTCCGGTATAACACTTGGCGAGCTGCAAGACTTGGCTTCCATTTGTGCCGGTGTTATGAAGCTTGAAAGTGGTAGTGTTGTTGTGGCTCGTAACGGCAGCCTTGTTGAGATTATGAAGACGGTAATAGACCTTCATTCAGCGTTGCCATGCGTCAAGATTCAAAACCTCACCTTGTCACAAAGTGACCAACGCTTCTGCGAGCACGGAGGCAGCAGCCAACGGTCTGAGAAAGAATTGTGCCGCCGCCACGACCGCCAGTGATCGCCCCAACGGCAAGAAAACAAACGACAAGCTCATTGAGGTTTGTGTAGCGCTGACTGCTGATTTATGGGACGACAAAGGTGAATTATGTAAAACGCAATGTAAGTTTGCCAGCGTTTTGAAAAACTAACGCGTTTCGTTGAAAATTTAATTTGCGGAATTTGTTAACGCCTTGAAAGTTTGATGGGGACTGCATTGTGAACGCAGCCTTCACACAAGTGCTTTCTGAAGTGTGTGTTTTGCCTGCATGCATATAAAGAGAGAAACACTGCCTATATGGTGCATAAAATAAAGTAAATTTCGCTTATCCTGATAATGTTGACTATCTATTGAGTGCTGTTGATCGTAGTGGCGTAGCCAGGAACTTTTGAGGGGTGAGGGGGAGGGGGGTAGAGGTGGCTGGGTTGTTCCTTACTTGGGGTGGGGGGGGGTCAAAATTTGTGTGTATATTCTAGTGCCCGCCGGATTTGGGGAGGGGGGGGCGAAGCCCGATAAGCCTCCCCTCGCCCCCTGGCTTCGCCACTGGATGATACCATATGGGGAGCATCCTACATTCACAGGCTGCCATAAGCATGTGCAAAGCCACTGAACTCGTACCACAATGGCAAGATAGTTGCTGACATTCTTCACCTTACGTAGCAGTTCTTTCTTTAGTACATATGCTCGCTTTTCCTTCACACATCTCTGCTTCCGCTTGTCGTTTATGCTTGATGGTAATAAGTCAACAGTGCGTATTTTCTCTGCATCACAGGCAAATTTCAAAAATCCAGTTCACAGTGCTCTTTAACTTTAATGAGTTACTGTCACTTTTGAAACGACAATCTATTTAATTGGTATCATAACCTTTACATTAAACACACGTGTGTTGAATGTAGGACAATTGTATCTTTATTGTTTTTCTTGGTCACGGAGATGACAACCATCCACAAGATTGCACTGGCTAAATTTCTCGTCTACAGTGGGTAACAATGTTACCACACTCTGTCAGACTAAATTCCTGCTGTCTAAACAACTAACGATTCATTTTAGAACACACCTGTTCGTAGTTTATTGCAGGGAATCGAACAGTGTTTCTTATGACTGTCCGATGATTGACATGCAATTCCAGAAGCTTGGCGTGAAAATGTAAAATATATAATTGATACAATAAAATGCCATCAGCAACCCATCCAGATTTTATTGCGTGATTGACAGTAGCTACAATCAGCAACAAATGGTCAACTGTAGACATAGGTACTAAGCGTGCACTAACTTCAAAGCGGTAGAAACCCTGACGTTTTAACGCCAACTTACCGCCATGTTGTTAATGGCAAAGTGGTGTTTGCAGCAAAGTGTTGAGTCCTTCAGAACGGTGACGGTCTCATTCAGACCGATGATGATGGTGACGAAGGTTCAGTTAGATTCTAGGTTCAGTCAACACACCCCACGACGTCGGTGTGCTTGTCGTGGTGGCGACGAAAGCCTTCTTTCGCACATGCCTCAGCTGCCTCGGTCCGGGGTTTTGTCGACCCAGCCGTCTCTCCCCAGCCGGTTGACAACGACACTCGCGACGGCCGTCACGGCTCTGATCACCATCCACTGGGCATTAGCTATGTGATCATCGGTGGCAACCGCGCCCTTGTAGTTCCCCGTTGCGAAAAATCTCAGTGCGATTCAATTAGTAGCTGCTGCTCGACGGTCATCATCTCTCATCGTCGCCGTCTCTCGTCGCGCAGCTGGTCACACTGCGATCACACGGTGCTTTTCAACAAGCGGTATTGGCGTCAGAAACAGTCGTCGTGCATTGCGAAGGCAACCGGGTGCTCGCGAAAAACCCGTCCTTGTACAGCATTGGTCGAGCCATCGTTGAGCAAGAAGCGTCGCCGCCATTTTCTACGCTCTAGAATCCTGCCCAAAGCTTGTTCCCCTTCGTGCAATAGAAACAGAAGTTAAAAGCACGAGCACATCACCCCGAACGATGCTTGCACGAACGTTGGCTTGCACTGCGCAAGCGCGCCTGCTCGACAGGGGCGTTGAAAGCCCGGAGCACGTTCTTGTAGCTCCTACACCCGCACTAGCTCGCACTCATAGTGAAACAGAGAGTAGGGTGTGTCGAGTAATACCGCAGTTAATCTAGTTACGCGACTTCCGCTATGTGCTACGTAGGTCGGACGTGGTCATACGTCACTTTGTCGTCACGGTCCGAACTCGAAGAGCGACAGTTACGGCAAACGGTTGCTTTCGTGTTTCGCGAAAGTTCCCATGGGAACCGCGTGGAATTATCACGCGCGCTGTGGCCAATAGGAGCGCGCGGTTCGTAGGGGGAGGAGTTTTCGAGAAACACGAACGTGACCGTTTGTGACCAGAATAGCACCCCAGGTCGTTACTGTTGCATCAGTGCCTTGCTTAGGTTGCTCTAAGCAACCGCGTGAACTAGACATATTGCGTCTGTCAACCTTCATCAGTATAGTAGAATGACAGTGGGTAGACCTTTCATTGCTTTCCCGTAGAGGGCTAGTCTCTGGAAGCTTACTTCGCCAGCGGAGCGCCGTAGGTCTTGAACGAAGTTGATAAAAATTGAGGCGAAACATTTGAAAACCGATGCCTGCCTGCTTAAACCGGAGCGTTGTGGGTGGAGCTGGCACATGGCGAGGCACGACCTGTTTTCGACCTCTATTGTTGTGGAGAGTGCCTCGTTTGGAGTCGCGAAAACGACCGCATCAGTAGTCATTAGTGTTTCCGGGGTTTATATTTCTTCGAACTGGGCAGTGCACTTTCGGGGTGTATTTTTCCAAACGATTTATCGGTGAATATTTTGGTGTCGAACAAAAATATCAATGATTAAAGGGGTGTAAGGTTGAAGAAAACAAGACGCGAACTTGGAATTCCTCATTCTCCATGGAACATGCGCCTGATAGCAATACGAGAAAAACACTCCGGTACCGACAAGAAAATAAGGGATGTGGTGCTTGAAGGAATAAGCAGGGTGCAGGATTGTCCGACATTACAGAAAAAAGCTGTGTTCAGGGTAAACGCAAAAAAAAGCTGTATATACAAAAAAAATTATCGTGAAGTTTTTTTTTTAAATTTTAGATTAGTTTTAATTCGGGGATTTTCATTTTCTCTTTTCCCGATGTTGACAAAACCGGTACGGGTGATACTTCTAGTGGTCTGTTGGTATATACCGAAAACACGGAACCTTAGGCATCATAATGTGTTCTTCGATGAGGCGACATACTAATAGGCTGGACCGATCGCGCGCTCTTGGGGGAAAGCAAGTTTCAGGGAAGTTTCTTGGTGCCAGTCCCTGGAGCATGTCTGCCATTTTTTCGTTCTTATCTTGTTTCTTGTTCGCGCCATTTACTTAGATATCAGTAATCTCCTCTACAACGAAGAACGACCGTTTGAGTGACTTCACTCTTTTCCTTCTGACAACAAAGTTTCAGAAGCTTCCGCTCCCCGTCCCCTTTGCGTACGCGACCACTTGCAACAGATTGTTTTCTAAGTGAGCCTATCGCTCTCTTTTAATTAAGCTTTCTTTTTCTCTTCTTTTTTAATCCCAGCTTGCTTGAGTAGCTTGACTTCAAGTGTTATGTTTAAGCCTCTTTTTAAATTGAAAGGAAGGCACGTCTTGGTTTTAACTCGACGTATTAGTCTCTTGAAACTTCTCAAAGCTAATCCTTTATCTCCGCACAACAAAACAAACGAACAAGAAGAACGGATGCTCGACGACGGACGGAAGTAGTTAAAACGTATTATCCGGTAAAAACAAAAGAAAAAAAAAACGAGAAAACTCTCTATTCAGTGATTAGCATGAACAGTTCACGTGCGTCCATGCGAACAGCACTCAACATTACTGATTATCTCAGATTTCTAGGCTGGGTGGCGCAAGCTACCGCCTGTTATAAATACAGCCATTAGCATCCATCCATCCGGTAGAGGGATACCCGAAACTTGGTGGAGCTGAACGGAACGACGCCACGTCGCGGCGAGTCGGTGCAGCCATCTTTCCGACAGTTCGCAAGTCGGATCGGACAGTTTTGACGCACATGTGTTTCACGCTTAAAGCTTGCCGCCGCGTTGGGGTTTCGGTCCGACATCGTGCAAGAGATCCCAGAGCTGCGAAAAAGAGGTCAGCCTTTCAAAAAAAGTTAATTTTCCTAAAGTACAAAGAAAAAACTGTAAATATAATTTAGGCATGAAAAACAGGATATAGGCTGGTCGCGATATAAATTGAACGGTGACGAGGTAATAAAAGTCTCAACTTAATTTACATCACGGTAAAATGTCAAACAAACCGCTCTCGAACTGTTTTCTTTTTTGTGTCTAGCAGTGGAAGTTTTCTTTGTGTGTCTCAGAGTGTCAATAAGCTAGCGGGCGATAAATGCGACAAAATGTTCACATTTTACATCACAATAGCACCGCACGAAATTTCCAAAATACCAAAACAATGACTGCGAATGCAATAAAATTCCTATAAAAAAATCGATTTTGTGCATTCTGTGGTTAATGAGTTTCTATAATTTAGGTATCGCAAACGAAGTAGGGATGTCATTACACGCCGTGCGTTTGCATGAACCGCAGACGAGGAACATCCCTTAGAAAAGCGCGCAATTTCAAGGAGCGATTGAACACGAGTCGAGATCCGGAGCTTGGTCAGAAAACACAAAGCGTTAGTCTATATTGGAACAAAAAATGTTTCACGCGGTGGCGGCCACCGTAGCTTTGCAGAATTTTCTCATCCACGGACACGGAAAAGAAATGCTGAATTATTCATGAATTGAAAGCCTATTCGTGTTTTGCTCAACCGGGGCATTTTCAGCGCGCAGCCTAGCGGTTTCCTCTCTTCTCTGCCCTTCGTGAAGGCCGTACTCGCACGCTCATCGTATTTTAGGCCTCTTCTAGGAAGAGTCGGAGCCGCCGGCATTCGCGAGCACCGGCATTCGCGATCCTGAAAGAGCAAAATGTTGAGAGGGTCGGCGGCAACCGATTCGAGTATCGATCACATTCTGGCTAGACTCGATGAAATGTTGAAGCGCGTTGAAACTTAGGCGCACACTTGCGGTCTGGCCGATGCGTAACGCTATGTGCTCTTTATACATTTTACTTCCCCCCTTTTGCAGTTCAGAAACGAAAACTTTACCAGCAATACTAAACTATCAATTTTTTAATGGTAATTTATGTCGGGAGCCGAAGTTCACGTTTACGCAATAAAATAAAACATTAGGGAGTTTAAGGCCGCAGTAGCGGCTAAAAGTGGTACTTACACAAAAAATCTAACTTTCTAAAGCCGGCGTTACCCAAAAGTCTAAACTTAAAAAATATAAAATGAGACGTTTAAAATTCCCTGTAAGGCCGAATTAGAGCGCAGCTGTTGAGGAGGAGGAGGAGGGGAGGGTTCGGAGAGGATCGTATGCCACTCTTCCTCCGTAAACTCTCATCCTCCCCCTCCTCCCTCCCTCTCCACCCCCTTCTCCTCCTCCTTTTCCCTTCCTCCTTCCCCTCCTCCTCCATCCCCCTCACCCCCTCTTCAATAGTGGTCACTCGTGACCCTCGTGACGACACTCGTAAACCCCTCGTGAAGGTCGTGACCTTCACGAGTGACCTTCGTGACGTCACTCGTGACCCTAGTGACCCTAGTGACGTCATTATGGGAAACGTCCCATAATGCAACGCGTGGTTACGCCGACGGCGACAGCAACTGCGGCGCCGCTCAAAGCCGAAACGGGCTCCTAAGAGCTGCGTTCTAAAAGTGAAAATGGATATTAAGAAAAATATCAAAATCATGAGTTCCCTTAAAATTCTTTTGCGACCAGTAATAATAATAATAAGACAATAATCTTGGCGTGCGCCGTAATAATTTTAGTGCTTAATATGTACGTATACTACTGGAGTAACGCTCCGTTATTGGGATTATCATATTATCTATGAACCCGATGAAACATTTGTTCTAGAGCGCAGCTCTTAGTCGCTCGTTTCCGGCAGAGCGGCGTCGCCGTCACCGTCGGCGTCGGCGTAACCGCGCGGTGCATTATGGGGTAAATTTCCCCGCTGAATTGCGCGGAAATTTTCGCTTAAATGGGAAGCGAGCAGGAAAGGAAGAGGGGCATAGCCTTCTCTCCGTACCTTCCCCTCCTCCTCCTCAAGAGCTGCGCTCTAAGTCGGCGTTACAAGGAGTTGTAAACGGCTTTCATTTTTTGTATTTAACGAAGTTGTGAAAAGAAGATAGAAATTAAATCAATTTTCCTCTTCAGGCATCAGCCCGTATCTTAGCTTGGTTCCTCGTATCTTTGCATGCAAATACTTCAGAGTTTATATCAAGGTATACAGTAGTCGTTTTAAATTTCTTCGTGGATATTCAATTAGAAGGACTGATAGCAATCACATCAAAAACAGTACTTTTCTTAACTTTCTAGATTCGTGTTTTTCGCTCGCTTCTGTGCACTATCATTTGCTTTACTAGGCGAGGTTTTCTCAGTGTTACAAATTTGAGTTACTTGAAAGCAAAGTAGACACTGTCGAATGCCGATTACTCTTTTATACCTTGTTAAAAGAAGCGATATATCGCGTCAGACTTTTTCACATTTTCACGAAGGTTTACGCTCTCACATGAAAGAGGGGATACTGTTAGGACATATTAGCGCCACTGCACTGGCTTTTGGGTGGAAGTGGTTGGAACCTCGAGGGCCAACGAAGGAAAACCGAACAAGTAAGACTGCTGACTGGGCGAGTTGGTAGTTCATGTTGATGAACGTTAACGTTATATGATTTTTTTCTTAATTTTTTTTTTAATTTTTGTAATTGCATTTTATGTCGTCATCTCGTTCTTAGAACATAGAAAAAGAGGAGGGTGTTCTTTGCGCTTAGAGGACGAAGACAATACGAACCATGAGTTGTGAGTCAGCGCCGAGTGAGTGTTTATTCCTTTAATTTTAGTGTGTCTGTGTTTCAAGTGTTTCTCTCGTGGTGGGCTCTAAGGTTAATAAAAAACAGATGAAGAGCCGAAACATTTACTCGTAGGGCGAGTGTATTGAACGGGTTCTACAAGGGCTCCACCATCTTGCGTTAGGCAGTTTCAGCTTTTATCACAAGAAAACTGACGCTCGTTAAGAAAACAAATAGAGGGCAGCAAGTTGATGGTCGAGGTTAGTTTGTAGAAACCACAGGAAGGATTATCTATGATTGCGATAGCACTTGTCATTGCACACCACCAAGTTTAGTGGGAAACTGAATTAGTGCATATGTCGTGACGTCAAATTTTCCGCCAAATTTAGCGGGAAGACTCCCCGCTAAATTTAGCGTCAACCTCTGCGACGACGCTAAATCCTTGTCGTCCCTTGAGATCTCACTAGAAATCGTCCTGGAGTTCGTCCTAGACACTGTCGTTGACGTCGTCTAGGACGACGTCCTAGCGGACAACGTCGAAAACGACGTCTAGAACTACCTCTAAATCGACCTCTAGGATGATCTCAAGGACGACCTCTAGGACGACCTCAAGGAGGGTCTCTAAGACTACATAAAGGACGACCTCTGGGTCGACCTGAAAAGCGACGATGTCCTGGGACGACTTCTAGGACGACGTTGAGGACTACGTTAAGGTCGTCATGTACTTCAAAGAGGGTGCGAATGTGAAGGAGTGCGCACTGCCGCTCCGGATACGCGCGGCGCAGTGTGGTGCATGCACAGTGAGCTGAAATGTTCTACTGCGCTTACCTAGTGAGCACTAGGAGGCCAGAACATACATAGCTGAAAATCTCGAGTAGTAGAAACATAGGGGTTGTGTGTATGGTTATACAGCCTAGTGCTTAGTTTGCCTCAACGGGCGACTTGTCTCGCAGCTGTAGATGAGCAATTTAGCAAGTGCATTACAACTGCTAGCCTGGGGTCTTTAACGTGCACCACGCAGTAGTGGTACACAATCGCACACCGGTACGATGCTCATCCAGATCGAAACGAGCCGGGGTTTGGATCGAACCCAGGATCCCTGGGTTCGATCCACTTTTTAATGTGATAGCATTCAAAGTGGATCGAACAAGGGATTAGCAGTGGCTTTTGACAGTTTTTGTGCCTGAACTGAATATCATCCCCTCATGACAATGGGCAAAAGTAAAAATTAACCGCTTTTTCTTGGAAGAGACGTGCAGCGATTACCGCAGGGAATGTGAGAGAGCCTATCTGCCACCTGCACTTTCATTCTCGCCTGTGGTTGTCAAAGGCGTCTTGACATCATCGACGGCGTCTACCGAATGGACTTCTTCCAAAACCGACGCGCCTCATTGCGGCGAAATACCGCAGTGCACTCTGGGAACTAGTTGGCCACTCAGTTTCGGTTTCGACTCAGCAGCTTCATCTCATGCTATCGCGCCGCGACCGAACGCGCTGCTTGCGTTTTCGATTATCTGACTTTTTACGAACGTACAATACACATTCTCGAGCGATACAAAACGAAGACCGGGCCACTTTCCTTGGTTCCCGAAACACCGGATATTATGAGTGCGTATGCAAACGTAGTAAAGTCACCTCACCCCACGAGTGCATCTTTGAGTTCAATTTCAATAATCCCGCCTAGTACCCAGTGAACTACAACTGAAATTTGGTCACCTTGAACCTTACACCGTATTTTGTTTGCCAAACGTCCGCTTCTTGTTACTTCATCGGGCGAAAAGCAAGCCGCTTCCTCACAAGGGTATCAAGTTCAGCCCAGCGTTGACGCATGGACTTTTAAGCAAACGCAATAAATTCGACCTCGCTACTTCGACCCCACTCAGAATTTTATGCTGATAGAAGATTAAGTTTTCGCAAACGCTGAGATCGGCTAGCTGCGACGGAGGCCCTAACAAGCGTCCCCTACTCCTCGTTAAGCCTTTTTGGACGACCTTTTACTGACGCCCAAGATCTGTGCGGAACGGTGTGTCTGAAATTATCTCGGCATACTCAGGCAGGAAGAAAGCAAACATAAAACAAATATTATGGTCATTAGCGGCCGTCAAATGCGCTTTAAATAATTTCGTTCGTTTGGCGCACCTAGGGTTCATGCCCGTCGGCGCACTTCCGGCGAACGGTGCGACATTCTTCACACAAGAGCTCGACTTTTGCTTTCTTAAAACGGTTTGTATGTGTGAATGAGCCTATATGATTACAGGATAACTTTAGGAGCATACGCGATGTTGAATATTGGTGGAATGCAAGCGGGTGGAGACTTCACTTCGTGCAGTGCTGCAGGTCAGTACAGATAATAGATAAGAAATGTGTTAAAATTTAGCTTTTCAATGGCGCCTCGAATTTTACCTCGCGTACTCAGGCGTATTAAGAGGAAACAGTAATTGCAAAAAGTAATATTTCGTCTATGGACGCACGGAATAAACAAACTTCCTGATCAACAACACTATGCAAAGGCGCGAGCTCGATGTATGCAGACTTATTGGTTGCTACAGCTTGTTGATTCGTACACAAGCAAGATCCCGAGCTTCGCAGCGTTGCAGATTCCCAGCACTGGCTCGTCCACATACCTCGAAACGTTGACAGAAAGGCTCAAGTACAAAAATACAACAAGCATGTGTTAAGACAAGCTATACGTCTCGGGCTTGTGCTAAAGCTTCGAGGTCTTTCCATTTGGGTTAGTTTAGAGACCACAAATAACGCTCTCGGGACAAGAAAACATGAGATAACGGCCGTTAATAGTCCACGCTCTGTGTACAATCTCCTCTCGATTTGTCTATCGAAACCGAAACCATGCCACTCTCCTCCTAGCCAACTAGTTTCCCAGAGTGCAACGCGCGCCGTGTTGCATGCAGGGCTTTATGGAAAGTAGTCTATTGGCTCGGAGGCCTGCAAGGGTCATCTGACACCGCCGATGACGTCACGTTCGCTAGTTTTCCCCAGAGCCGTATATATTAGGGATGTCGCGAACCAGGCTAGGTTCGATTTCCAAAGGTTTCGATATTTTCGAAGCGAACTGAGGTTCGAATTCGAAACTTTTCGATATTTTCGTACTGACCGAGGTTCGAATTAAAAAAAATTCGCAACTTTCGATCACAATAAAGTTTCGAATTCGAAAAGATCGAAGCTTTCTCGGTGTCTAAAATTTTGGGGTCGAATATTTCGAATATTGTTTTACTTGAGGTTCGATGACTTCAAAGGTTTCGAACTTTCCTAACATGAAAATCGAGATATTCGGAAATTTTGAATTTCTCGGGATCTAAAGTTGGAAAAATCGAAGATTTCGAAATTCTTTGGGTATAAAATTCGAAAAATGCGAACGCTTCGAATATTTATAGACATAAAGTTCGGAAAATTCGAAGATTTCGAATTTCTTCCTACATAAAGGTCGAAAAGTTAGAAGGTTTCGATTCTCTTTTAACGCTAAATTCGAAAAAAAAAGAAAAAAAAACTTCGAAGATTTCGAATTTTTTAAAGTCCAAGTTTTTCAAAGTTCGAAGTCCGGTTTTCATGTTCCTCCACAGTTTCAGTTTCAAATAACGTTTTCAGGACTCACTGGTTTTCACGAAATCAGGTTCAGAAAAGTTAGGGTGTGATATTTAGACTCTGCGAAGTTGGTCAGGCAATTAAATGAGACGACGAGTGTCCCGGATGTGCTGGAATATTTGTCAGTGCATGAGTAATGCGTGAGACCGCCAGCACGGGGGGTCTTTAACGTGCATCACGCAGTAGTGATCACACGAACGCACTGTTTTACGATACTCATCCAGTTCGAAACGGCCAGGGGCGGGCAGGAGGTTGAGGCCCAGAGAAATCTTGAAGCGATCTGGCAAACTACCTCCCCAACCCTTGCACGCTAGTAGTAATCCGATCGAACGCCGCCCGAGTGACGCTGGCATATAGTAAGTTTAGTTTGTAATTGTTCTGGATGGTTATTTTCCGGGACGGTGGAAACGCCTCGCAAAAAGCACAGAAGCCGACGCAACTCGAGGTCGAGGAGCGTTCTACCATACCAGTGGCGTCGGAAGGGGAAAAACGGGGGCGGGCGGGATTGGGGGAGGGGGGGGGGGGCCTCCAGCGCCCCTTTCCTCCCCTCTTTCAAGATGTTTCGGACTGTTTTAAGGAAAACAATATGGGGAAAGAGGGCGTGGTTGAGCTTATTTTAATCTGAAATTATTTATGCATATGTATAGCTACTGTCGCTTTTCACTACATAAAAGGTCGCGTAGATGGTCATTGTCGGAAATTCGTTGACAGAAGGCACTACTTGTCACATGCTTAGAGGTTCGGAAGTTCAAAGCTATGTCTTTTCGACCTAAGTAACTGTGCCATTGATAAAAAATAAAATAAAAAATAAACATAACAATAAATGCGGAAATAAAAAGCTGGAGAAAAAGAAATCTATCAAGAACCCGCCTGAAGTGTTGTATTCTTGCATATTCAGAGGCTCAGAACTTCGAAACAAGTTTATCCTACCAAAATGTGTTCAGGCTAGTAAAAAAAAAAAACACGTTTCAAAAACGTGAGGCGAAAAAAAAATGTTTTTTTTTCAATGACGTGCAGAACTTGAGCAATATTAGAAATATTCTCCCATGAGTTAATTTATTCCTTAACGTGAAAAAACAATAAATACATTATTTCGTATTTTTCAGATGGCAATGATATGTACTGTCTGCAATTTAAATGCGATACCTCAAACAACTTAGACGAAAAAAAAAAACAAGTTTAGGGCATAATTGCTCGTAGATACATGTGTGGACATTTCTTAGAAACTCATCTTGAATAACAATATTCACATTTTAAGACGACACTTACCTAGGCTATACATAGATCATTCTTAAAAACTTTAACATCTCTACCATAAGTAGCTTCGGCTATAGCGCGCTTCCAATATGGCACAAACGACAATCGTCCAAAACCCGTCGTCCTTCCTCGCTCCTTCGAGAATTTATTTCTTTAAAACTAAGGATGCCAGAACATTGTAATAAACGGCATTGTCTTTCGTAAGGAACGCAGCACCACAGGTAAAGATTCAAGAAAAAAAGTTACGAATGTACCTTACTACTTGAGTTTAAATGAAACCATTCGCCGGTCTTTCGAAGTTCGACGAACGTCGAACTTTTACCCTAAAAGGTCGAAGTTCGTCGTCAAACTTTTGACTTTTCAGGATTCGAAAGTTCGAAACGTTTAGAATTCTCTTGATAAATAAGTTCCAAAGTTCGAAAATTATCGAATTCCTTAGCGTAGTAAGTTCGAAAGTTCGAAAAGCTTCGAACTTTTTAGTGCGAGAAATTCGAAAGTTCGAAAATCATCCAATTTTTCGGTCTATCAAGGTCGAAAGTTCGACAAGCATCGAATTTCACAGCGTAATTAGTTAGAAAGTTCAAAAAGGATCGAATTTCTTAGCGTAATAAGTTCGACGGTTCGAAAAGCGTCGAACTTCTTAGTTTAACAAATTAGAAAAATACGACTTCCGTCGAATTTTACGGTATAGAAAGGTCGAAAAATCGATATCTTTCGAACCTTTTGAACCGCCTGAATCGATCATCGAAACTTCGGTTCGAAAAATATTCGCGGCATCCCTAGTATATATCTAGGGTTGTTTGTTTTCGGGTTTTATATTTCTTTTTTAAATTCGGGGGGGGGTAACAATCGGGTGCTATTTTTCAAGTTGATAATCGGGGAGAAATCGGTTTTTTTGTGGAAACATTCCGAAATTCAGGTTTTTTCGGGTTAAATTTACAAATGTACTCAGTAACAGATTCGTTTTTTTTTCGCAGGTTATTACGAGCTTTTTAATGCTAACATGTTAAAATTAGGGATTGTTTGAAGATGGTAATCGGGGGGACATCAGGGTTTTCCAGCTCCGATTGCCGTCGGTCGCTTCAATGGAAGTACCTCGCCATAGAATCCTCCTCTCCTTCAGGTGTTCACAAGAACTCCGACCGTTCGAGGGACGGTCGTCTTCGATCAAATATTTCGTTATGGAATAAACCTGTCAAGTTTTCCCGATCCGTTTACGCGACTGACTGGGTCGGACGTTGCTCGCGAGAAAGCTAGACCGCCAGCGAGGTAGCCATGCTACCCGAGAGACCCTGCTGGGCGTCCACACCTAAGAGCGGTCAAAGGGGGATTGATAGTGCATTTCACAAGCTCCGTGCAGCAGGGCCGAAGCTACGTGGCGTGCCGAGGCGGTTCCACCTGCGTAGCAGAAGGACGGAAATGTCCCTCCGAGGCTTCAGCCGGCTTCCGTAGAATGTCACGGTGAGTTGGGCGCGCTCGTTGGGCGGTTGGTTGAGAGCCATGTTGCGTCCACAGTGCTGCACGCAGCTTGCGAAATGAACCTATATAGGTCGCTGTTGTCCCGAGGTAGGGTAGATAGCGTGTGTGCACCGCAAACTCCGTGCGGCGTAAAAATGAATAGATTGGTTTTGTGGTTTTGGAATTCGGGGAGAAATCGGGTTTAACCCGATTATCCTGAAACATGTTCGGGGTGTAAAAATCGGGTAAAATCGGGTTTTAACTGAAAACGAACAATTCTATATATATTGAGAGTGTGGTCAATGGGAGGAGTCGGCGGGAGCCGGTGTGGAGCGGCGAAAGCGTCGCCGACGCCAGCGCCGCATATTCCTTTTGTGATGAGCTTGAGAAGTAAGAATGGGCTGGGACGATTTTGAAGGATTCGCGTAGCGCGGCGCAGCGAGCCGACGTCCTCAGCTTTGAAGCCCCGCCAAAAGTAGCGCCAAACGGCAGCTAAGTTCTCCTCTCCCGATGTAGCGATGTGGAGTTGAGACCTGAAGCCTCCCAGCTTTGAAGCCGCGCAAAAAGCCACGCAAAACGGCAACTAAATTGACCTCTACAAAAAAAAAAAAAAGCTATGTGAAGCCGAAATCTGATGGATAGGATTGGCTGGCGCGCGTCATAGTTTCAAGGAACGAGGCTCAATTGACCACCACGTGTCAGTTTCAAAAAGCGCCACCCCATCGCGCTGCGGTCTTGCGCCGCCAGCGCGCCGATAAAGGAATCGGCTGGCGGCGGGGCTCCCAGGGCCTGTTCGGGCAGACTCCAGAGCGCAGCACGGCCGATGTCAGCGCGGCGCGGCCATTTCACGAGGGCAAGCGCAAGAACGATATTCAGGCTTTTGCATTCACAACTCATAAGAAGTGCTTAAGTGTATCTCGAACCTTTTTTTTTTGTTTCTGAATGAGGTTGAAAGTACTTGAATGTATAATTGTAAGATATTGGTAGAAAAGGGGAGTTTCAAGGTGCTAAGTGCGTTTGCTGAGACAGGAAAGGTGACACTCAGAAGACTAATTTCCTGAAACATGAGGCGAAACTGCGAATGTGGGGTGCGCGTTCGGGCTTTGGGTCTAAACTCTCACGGAGCCGAATCCACAGTTTCTAGCGTCCATTCCGCCGTGGCCGCGGCACGAGCCGCGACCGCAATAAAATGAACGATTAAGTGCGTTTGAATGTCGCAGTGCGACAACGTCATGTGCGTTCCCCTTTCAGTTATGAAGAGTCGTAAATTTTAACTCTAGTGTGCTGAAATGGAAGAATTTAAAACATCCTTAGCTAGAAATAGTGATTAGAGGATATTTGTGAAGCTCATTGCCTTTCTAGGGGAATATTTCTGGCTTGTGGTTGATCACAAGAGCTGTCAATCATCACGTCCAAGGTAGTTGAAACAACAATGTGCTTTGATGAGCCAGTTGGAACGCTCATTGAAACAATTTCGGCCAACGACGTTCCCTTATTTTCGCCTTATTTTTACCAAATAATGACCAAACTCTCTAAATATACGGCTCTGGCTTTCCCTTCTGCTTTCCTACTATTCTGTGCGCGGCAAAAAGGTGACGGGTGGAGCTAGAAAAAAAAATTAAATAGCAACAACACCACTCTTGCTAGTGAAGTGGAAATAAAACCTTACACGCGTGATTTTTAAGGTGGCTGCACTTAACCCTTTACAGTTCCTTTGAATCTGAGAAAAAAAAGCGTTTTAAGCACCTTTTGTTTTTAGAATAAGCTTGACAGCGTAACACAAAAAATCGGGTTGACTTACCAGAGACGTCGCGATGTAGTTGTGGTATTCCGTGAGCATTCCAACTTGCTGTGCCTGAAACAGATGTAAAAAAAAAAAAAAATAACAATTTTATTTGTTTGGTTTTTACGTTTTTTTTTATCAAACAAAACGTTATTGTAAGACATGTTAACGATTCGGTGGGACCTCTTTATGTTCTGCGAATTTCAAACAGTCACATTGATATCATATCTTTGGGCACGCGTCGCTTTAATGCATGGAAGTAGGAAGCTTCTAGAGGTGACATTTCGCCACCAGAGGTTAAGTCAGAAGTGTGGAGGGACACGCCCTCCAACGACACACCACAACAACCAAAAACCACAGCTGTTTTGGTCACCTTCGGTTGCCCCTGAGGGTAACCAAAACAGCTGTGGTTTTGGTCATCGTTGGGGCGTGATCCCCTACATTTCTGGCTTCACCTGCGGTGGCGTCATGTCGCCTCTAAAATCTTCCTTCCTCCATGCTTTAAGGAATCTAGAGTCACTGACGGCTTAGGAAGCGCAGAGTGCGGCGAGATTAGAGCATCTCATTATCGCCCCCGCATCCAATGTCGTTGCGGAATTCGCGGGTGCGAGCTTCAAAGAACCAAACTGCGAGCAAGGAGCGTGGATATAGCAAAGACGCGCCTCACGTTTCTCAAACTGTTGGCGACTATATAGCGCGTCTATACGTACTCGCGAAGCCATTGGAAGAACCAATCGCAGCAATCTATGGAGCTTGGCGAACGACCAAGCTGGAAATATGCGCATACCGGCCGTAATATCCCGAGAGTAGGCCCCGCCTAAAAGCGAGAGCAGATCGGGTGAAAACGAGGAGTGGGCTAGCTTTCAGTGTGCGATCGGGAAAAGTTTCAAAACAGTATGCTAATTTTGCATTCTGTGACCTGCGAAACTTTTTTCTCCACATTGAGGGGCAGTGACGCATATAGACAACTATTCTTTCCTGTTGACATTTTTTGCCCATTTCCCGCCGTAGGCAACTATACTTGGTTTTACCTTAAGTCCAGACACAGCCGACGCTGCAAGGTGATGGTACTAATCAGAAAGCGTCAAAAGTGAACCATCGTGGTGTTCGTCATGTTTATGTGTGTGTTTTATTTCAGTTTTCATTTTATTACCCTGAAAGCCTCTTAAAATATCATCGCTGAACCAATTATAAACGTAGAAGGCCGAGTGACACGCGCTTTTAACGCTGCTAAATAGATTAGTCCCATTGACCTGTAGCTATCGAGTTTCCAGTGCCCCTGGCGAACAGAATCGAATATTTTTAGGGTCGCGTTTTTGTTGATTGTCGCGTTGCTCTCTTTCAAACGTTCCGTTGGTGCCCGTGGACAGACGCGGAGGGACGCTGGGAGACGCTAGTTCGCGCCTGCGGATCGTGCGCGATGGGACGCTGGTTAGGACGCTGCTTGACGTCAGAATTCAATGGTCGCGGCTCTCAGACGCCAGCGGAGGTGCCTCTTTTATGGTCGCGTCTCGTGGACGCTACAGCGCCTCCTGGCCGAAAGAAATAGGCCTATGGGGAGCGCAAGTTCGTCTGCTTTTCGCACAGGGGTTTGCATGACGTCAGAACGCCGAGCTATCATTGGCTGATTGAAAGAAAATAGTGGGCAGACTTCGAGGCATCTAGCATTGGGGTCTACCCACTATCCTTTCAATCAAAGCCAATCAGAGCTCGGCTTCGTTCTGACGTCAATGCAACCCTGTGCAAGAAGCTTGACGATTTGCTCTCCGCATTACCTCGTAGCGTCGTCCGCGTCTGGGCTTGAGCTGAAACGAAGTGTAACCCCATTTCGGACCTGGTCACCACTGTCCAGGGCACCGCAATTACTACAAGTGGGCTATCTTTTGGTGTTCTTGAAAAATATAGCAAATCATGTGACAAAAAAGGAGTGGGTTATCTTTCGTGTGTTATACTGTCGGGATATTACGCTATATGAAAACATTGTGCGTCCTAATACTGAGCATTACACAAGCAGGTAAAATGTCAAGTTGAGTTCCGCACCGCAGCCTCATGCTCAGTACGACAGAGGAGCAAACGGTTTTTTACAGGTTTAAACATATTTCCATCCTCGTCGTTCACCCAGTTCTTTCGTAGATCGCAGCGATTGGCTTTCCCGAGTGCTATACGGTCAAGTATACGTACAAGATTGTTTAGAGCGAAGATAAACTTGTTTTCACATTCTTAACGTGGAGGTGTAAGCTTGCTAGTAATGTTACGAGATGCCGACATAGGCACGCTATCAAATGAACTGACCATCTCACCACCCGCAATGGCGCAAATCATAGTTTCATTTTATGAGCAGTTGTTGTTCGAGCTCATTTACGGAAATACGCCGCTGAAGCCTGCACACCTTGGAGGCAGGAGACAAGGCTCTCGTAAATGCGCCAAATAATATTAATAATAATAAAAACTATACAGACGAGGAGATGCAAACTCCCTAAAGTTATGGTTAATGCACTTTAAAGGTGCTGGAGAAGATACATTTTATTCAGAAGAGGGGACAAACTTGTATGAAGACGACATATTTATCTTGCAGGGCTGAGCAAAAATACTTCAAAAAATATTTCAAAATACAAATACTGGGATACATGGCGAAAACAGCTGAAACACAGATAATAAAATATATATATAAAATTGTATTGCGATACGTATCACAAATCCTCTTGAAAAACTACAAAAGTATTGGGAAATAATAATACAGGAATACATTTAGTTGGTGCAGAAATACAGTCACTGAAATATATTGTTATAAAACCACTATTGTAGATGTTTTGGAGCACCCTTAGCGTATAAGAAGAACAAGAAAGAAGTATGATCTAGGATACGAGGTTTCCTCTTTAAACTAGCAATCTAGTACTCACTGCCAGATGTAACTTAAAATTTATTTTGACGATTTTTTTCGTTTTTTTGTTTTTTTTTGAGTGAATTTTTGCAGGATTAACACCTTGCATTTTTAGAAGTATAGGGAAGCAAATAATGTTTTAACCATTGCTGGAGCGCGGTTTTATTTTGGCATGTCTTAACCTTCTGAGAACAAATACCAGGTTCCTTTAAATCCGCTTTGTGCCCTCCCAAATAACCTCAAAAAGTCACTATAATTATGTCCAATCCGGGTGCTTCTCTCCGCGGTGACCTTACAACGTTACTGTGGATTGAAGTTCAGTGAACCCGTATTCTTTTATCTCTTAGTTGGACGCACCAACAGAGCCTTCAACTTTTGGAATTTGCAGGAATAGTCGACCACCTGAAGTGAGGGAAATATTTGTTAACCTTTGCAGAACCCACTTCTTTATTCAACAAGAGTTGAGAAATATTTTTATTTAGGGTCAGAGACACAAAACGTGCCGGACGAAACTTGGTCTTGACCTTCTGTGAGCAGGTTAAATATTCTTCTAAAATCGTAGCGAAATATATCGACCCTATAGTATAGCGATACCAGTAATAGTAGCGAAAATGTATTTCGATATAGAAATACAAAATAGAGTTGAAAAATTGTACCCCGCTACAGAAATAGAAATACATAATATAAGCAAGGCATGTAGTTGGGCTAGTTGGTGGTACATTGTGATTGGTGGGAACAGCGCAAAAAGACGTAGGACGACTTTCAGTTGTAAGTCAGCGCCCTGTCTGTGTGTTTCTTCGACCTCGTTCTACGTCTTTTTGCGCCGTTCCCACCAATCACAATACATAATATAATTCTGAAATACTATCGCGATACATTTGTTTAGCGATACTGCCCGTCCCTGCCATACCGTATTTATATATTTCTTTATTTATACACATTATCTACCAGAAATACATATTATCATAAATGCATATTATCATGTATACATATTATCTGCAAAAAAACTCGACCACCAAGCTTAAAAATATTGCGGCAGCATTTTGATTCATTTAGTAAACCGTCATATGCAAAACTGAGTTTTATAAAGAACGCAGCTGATGCAGACCCCCAATCTTAGTCTTCCTGGCACGACCATGTATTTGCAGAGTTGCTGAGTCTTTGCAGAGTGACGCCGTTTCTTTGCAAAGCGTCCCAACGTCTTCGGGTTTCTACTCTTTCCAACTCCTTGTTGTTATCATAAAAAAAAAAAGCTTTTTGTTGCTGGCGCAGTGTTTTCAAAGCGTCGCGGCGTCCTTTCTTCTGCCTCTTTTGTTGTTGCCGGAACTTTTTAACAGCTGGCAAATTCTAGCACCTTCCTCCGTGCAACAAGACTCACACAACCAACGCCAGCAATATCTGACTTAGCTTCCGTGAGAATGCAATTGTGCATTAATAAACTCGTAATATTAGAGAATGCTGGTAGTAAAAAAAAAAAAATAAGAAAAAAATGAAGCAATGATTTTTCGTATATCTTGGAGACCCGAACATCTAAGACAAAGACGGTCACCTGGTTTGATCCTGCTAATAAGGGGGCCGTATGCACCTCCGTTGATCGACGTTGCTAGAAGGAACCCCGGTGCAATTAGGCTCCCGAACCATCGCATGAAGTAGCCCTCGTCGCTAACAAGCGCGATACCAAAACCCTCGTTCACTACTCCCCTCGAATCTAATCTATGCACCGTTGGCCCTCCCTAATCCGTGATCGATAGTCAGTGTTCTCGGCTTTCCTCGTCTGCCCGCGAGATTTCACCAATTCATTGAGA
This sequence comes from Ixodes ricinus, assembly GCA_037355805.1. NCBI lineage: Eukaryota > Metazoa > Arthropoda > Arachnida > Ixodida > Ixodidae > Ixodes > Ixodes ricinus. The sequence continues at coordinate 53,591 of JAZHYW010029986.1, read as the reverse complement.
TGCCAGCTTCAGGTTGAGATGGCTCGACTTAGCGTCACGGCCGGTCGGCTCGCTGAAAGCTGCCGCGGCCCGAAATGAGCCAGCGCGCTGAGGGATGAGAGGAAACGAAAAAAAAAAAAAGTCCTATTGCCATCCACAATTCGCGCCCCCAGCGACGCGCTGTGCTCTATTCACTCCTAAGCTGGCAGTGCGGTGGGAGCTACGACCTCTTCGTACCAGTTAACCCTTTCCTCACCTGGTCCCTCTCTTTCTACGCGTGCGTATGGGTGGGATGCGCGTTCACGTGGTGGAAGGTACAACTGCTCCTGCGAGCCCGTTCCTTCCAGCGCACTGTCAGCTTAGGCGAGAACAGAGTATAGGGACGACGACCCCTTCGTCGTCGGACAGTGAGCTCGGAATGCGGTCGTTCGGATGAAACGGATTAAACGCTCTATCGTGTCTGAGGCGCCTCGGTTGGCGACAAAGCTGGCGCCCCTTTGGGGGAAAAAAAAGGGTGAACAAAAGGAGAGGGGGGGGATGTACAAAGCCCTTCTTCTTATTATAGGGAATATAAAGGACGGACGCTGTGGAAAGTGTGCAGTCATCGGCTGCGTCCGTTCGCCAAGGGCTGTCACGAAGGGGCTTTTCGTCGGAAGGTTGAGCATGTCGTACTCGTAGAAATAACAAATGTACGTTAAACACACACAAAAAAAAAACGAACACACAAGAGACAAAGTCGAGAGGTTTGTGCTTCGATTTCTGCTGCGGCTGCCTTTTCTGGACGGCCTTGCTCCTTTTCTTCTTCTTAGAGTTCAAGAAGACAGGCGTACGCGACTGTGTGCCAGAGAGAGAAAGAAAGGGGGAAAAGAAAGAGGATGAGGGAATCGTAAAGAACGTAAGGAGGGTATCTATAAAAGATATTGTAGTAAAAAAAATATACGCACGGAATATAAAAAAAAGAAACGAGACGTGCTGCGGTTATCAATGCTGTGATTTAGAAAAAAAAAGTGTCAAATATGTCTTTTTTCTTAACGTTTTTGAAAAGAGAGCAATTCTGAAAAAGGGCGGCGGTCATTGTGCACTAAGACGTCACGAATTTGGAAGAAAGGAATAGAGCAAACGGCTAAAAATTGTCTGTCGGCAGCCGGGCGAGAAGCAGAATGAGGAAAATGAGACATACGCGTTTCAAAATAGAGGGGTGCGGATATGGGCCGATACGAAAAAAGATGGCGCCTCATAAGGATGATAGATGAGATAGGTCAGATGGAAACACATTTCACCGTCCTAGGGTTGGTAAATCAAGTTCTTTAAGAGTGGAAGAAAACGTTATTAGGAAACTACTTTATACCACAAATTCTAGGCAGCAAAAAATTAGAAGTAAAAATATAACTAAGATATGAACAAAGACAAAGTTACATTTTGAAGCGTATCATTGCTAAAACGGTTCAAACAGGGACAAGCAAGAATATGCAGGCAAGACGTTCACTGCACCCTCTTTACACGCGCACAAGCAAGTATAGACCAAGAACAGGACAAACACTGGCTACTACTAACGCAGCATCCCTCAGATATTCCCGCACAGTTTCTTCTTTTCTTCATATTTCGCGTCTCTCTCTCTCTCTCTCTCTCTCTCTTCATAAAATTTTCCTTTATAAACCATCATTGAAACATGAACTTATTTCGCAGCCTTCTACCTCTAATCCCTAACGAATCCCTAGTTCAAAATTGCCATTCCTTACTGCAGCACAATTTGTTTTTAGTCTTTCATCCCCAAAACAAACTCAGAGTGGAACCGGCTTCCCCTTCCATAGCCTCCATTGAAGTTTCATCATAATTCAAATCCGCCATTACCGAATTTCTTTTTTCTAATCCTGCACTTGTTTAATGTTTGTTTTTCAACTGCATATTGTACCACTCTTGATGTATTTACTCCATGTACCCACCCCATCTGTAATGTAATATTCAATATATAATAAAATTATTTATTTTGAATGGGGTATTCAAAATAAATGAATAAATAAATAGATAAATAAATCAGTGACTTCACGAGATCTGGGCGGCCAAAACTGAAGTGCATCGTATTTTGGAGGCGTTGGATGAATTTGGGCGTTTTTCTTCTTTATTCCAGCTGTTGGGAGTAACTACGAAGCGAGGCCGCTATTTAGAGTCTGTGAAATCAAGATAGATATTGTATACTAACGGAACAAAGCCAGCGTCATTATGAATAGAGGAAATGGTTAGACAGAAACACCGTCGAGACACCATGAGGCCCCGGAGGCGCCAAGCCAAGGATCGATGCCTGGTTTCTACACTCACTGGTGTAAGCTGCGAATTCTTGCGAGCTGTTCATATCTCCTCAGTTTATTATTCCTCAAAGGCGCTTGAAATGAAGTGGATTACATGAGGGCGATCTATTAAACGGGATTAAACAGTAACATTTTCCGAATAACAATACCCTTTATTATGAACATAATGCACGTTTTGCAGAAAATATAAAAAAAAACACAGGCCACGAATACATAGTGTATATAACCGATTAAGCACTGTGATTAATGAAAACCATTTTATGTGTCTTACAAAATGACTGAATGCATTCTGCTTAGTATAAAGTACAATTGATTCGGAGAGGGAATTTCAATCTTCAATGGCTTTCCGTCTAGAAACTGCCCCGGATGTACGAAGTTCATGCTTGTCGCCGGAATTTTATAATTTATTGGTTCTCCCGAAAAGGGGATTTAGAGAATAACTAAAGCTCGCAATCTCTGGAATACACGCTTTAGTGATTGGTGAACTAAGAATCTTTAAAAGCCATTAGGATTTACTGGAATTAGGAGTGTGGGGACTCTGTACAAATTGCACAAAGCTTCGAATGTTTTGTAGTTTTTTTTTCGTAAGGTACAGAGCCATTAACGTGGACGAGTCCGTAGAGGAAAGCCGTGGCATTAGTAAGTCATGAAAAAACTATATAACAGTCTTTCGTGAGGCTCTAATTTAGTTTAAATTTGCAGTATTACGGTTCGACCGTAAATTTAATTTTACCGTTTTATTGGAAATCTACGAATTAGAATAGTAGTAGAAAGTAGCTCGATCTGTGCAGAACAAGGCATCACGTTTTATAACACATGACTACTCACGAACATAAAACGGCACTGAAATTCAACCTTGATCTATGCCCTCTATCTCAAAAAACTGGACCTGCTTGTCTTGTCCTTTTTCACAAAACTTCCTATTCCTCTTCTGATTTTCGAAACACCAACTGTCGCCCGCCCCTCACATCTCCATGCGTCGCGACCACAGCCTAAAAATTAAACCTCTATTCACAAGAGCTAATAAATTCCTAAATTCCCCACTTTCTCTCGCTACTACTAACTGGAATTCCCTTTCTGAAACCATAGTACGTGAATCTAACCCGAAGACATTCCGCGAACTCTGCAAGACACACCTGAAAAGTGTTGACCATTAACATGTTTATTTGTAAATTACTTTTTCTAGTTAATATGTTTTGGTATTTGTCCTGTTGGTAGTTTTTGCGTTTTCCTATTAGTCAGCTTGTCTTCACTCTTCTGCCATTTGTATATGTCGTTTGATCCCCCCTCATGTAATGCGTTTCATCTGAAATGCCTTCGAGTTATAATAAGCTGAACTAAACTGAACTGGCATAGCCTTTTCTGTGAAACGAAAACGGTCGGTACTTATTTTCTTATGGTTACCCCTGCTCATTTTCGATTTTATCTTTAAAAATATATTAGTAAAAAAGTATTCACAAAAGAACAACCATACAGTATGTAATAGCAAATGAAAACCAACAATGAAAAACAAAAACAACAAGATGACGGGCGAATAAGCTTAGAACAGTGGGAGCGTGCCGGCTCCGGAGCACTTGCACATCTACAAAATGTGGGGTGAAAAAAATGTTTTCTGAGAATAAGCTGCCATCCAGCTAGGTGGACGTGAGGGATTAAAAAAAAGTAACTAAATTAGACAGTTGTTGAGCGCTATCAAAAAAGTCATAAACAAGTCAATTTTAGGAAGACCTGAAGAAGCACGTGTGAAAGGGGAGGAGGGTGCGCTAAAATTTCCTCTCGTGCAGCAGACACAAGGCTAGCAATGCGAAGACGCAGATGTAATTCTTATCTTCCGCGTTTTTGTATCGACAGCCCTGTGTCTGCTGCACGAGTGCGTAATCTCAGAGCACTCCCACGCTTCACACGTGCTTTACGTCTTCCTAAAATTGACTGACTCTAGAGGCTCACTTATTTATAAAAGTTAATTAGCAGAGATTAGTTAATTATTTCTCTAATAAGTTAGTCTTTTTTTTTTGCAATCGTTGACATCCGTTGCGGCTGGCACTTTGTTCCTGAAAAGTGTTTCCTTTTTTCTCAACCACCCTATTGGTAGGAATCTATTGAAGGCTACGCTGAAACTACCAATATAATCTACCGCAAAAATGTAAAAAAAAAGCAAAAAAAAAGGTATAATCTACCGTTGCGCCAGAAGTTTCCGAAATTACATACTTTCAAATCGCGTCGCTTTGAGAGCCGGGTGTTTATCTCAACCCGTCCTCTGGAGGAGACCGTACGCGCCGAAGGCAATTGCAACTTTAGCATTCCGGTAGGAGGGTGAAATTTTCCGAGCGTTTCTTTAGATTGATGGGACGAATAATTCTTCCTTATCCTTCGTCTTACCGCGAGTGAGATCACAGTTAACGGCTAAAATACATGCACACAACGTAAAAGTGCAAGTCCACGTGACACTCACTGCGAATTACTGGATTAACCTGCAATAACGCATGCACGCAAACACGAAAACTCCAAGCTGCGATTTTGGAACTGCGTCGTTTTTAGCCTCATCGGTTTGTAGCTCCGACTGCGCTCGGAAGTATGACGAAAAAACGCCTATATGTTTGCATTTTAGTGTATTTGAGATTGATTCAATCATAAGACTTAAACTACTCCCTGAAATGTGGCAGTCAAAAAACTAGAGAGTCAGCTTATAAACCTTGAGCTGATTTGTCGATTTAATTGTTGTATTGAGCTCGTTGTAAATTGTTACACGAGCTTTATCCGTCTTACGTTTGGTATACATATTTGATTATTTTTGATGCTAGAAAACGGGTTGTATGAATATCTAAACCTCTGTAGTTTGTGTGTACAGATACGTCAGGAGAAAAGCCAGTACTTATGACGCTTCTTCAGCTTCGAAAAAGCCCGTTTATGTCCACCATCTTTGGATGCAATGAAAATTCAATGGGGACATTACAATTGCAGACACAGTTGTTTAAGCAGGAAACAAAATTTATTTACTTCAATTTCTCGTGCTTGTGTTCTTTGGTCTTTGCGTCGTGGTTGTCCTTCTAGGATTACAAACATACAGCTTTAATTAAAATACGCTCATTACCGCTGCATCTTAAAAACCTATTGAATAGCGAACTCTAGTTTTATGAGAGAAATAAGCAGGCATTTATAAAACAGGTCAACCAGCGCCTATTGCCGGTTTGCTACATTGAGAAATGAACGGAAATGAAAATCATAACATGGAAGAAAGAAATGCAACGAGAGAAAGATAATGTAGCAAAACAGAAATAAAAAAGCAAAACAAAAACATTGCTGTAATGAATAAAATAAATAAAAAATACATGCTAAAGCACGTCACTGGCGCATGTCACTCCAATTTGAGCTCACTTAACCACGCTACAGTTTCTTTTGTAATCGGGTACTTTTTAGAAATTTCACGAGAGCTACCGTGGCTTTATACTCATCAGCTGCAGATATCCATGGACCAAACAAAAGAAGAATGATTATCTCCTGTTCATTGCTTTGCCTCATGCGGACCTTTATCAACTCTTTAGTTCTATGGCCTATCGTGCATGTGATTCAGTACCTATAAGAGAAATTAGGCGAGGCTAGAAAATTGCCTGCTTTTTGCTCCGATAGGTATTCCGGTCAAGATATCTAAATTTAGGTATGGGATACTTCGATCACTCTTCAAGTTTAAACCTTTGCTTGCAATTCTTTATGTCAGTGTCTGTACAATAATGTAAGAGGAGTTTGTTAATATAGCACCGTAATGCCCCTAGTCATCGCCCACCCCCTGCCGCCTGAAATTCATAAGAAACGTGTGGTGGGCCATGTCTCGGTGGGTAAGGAGTCTAAGGACGAAACGTTTCTAAAACGCTAAAAAATACACTTATTTCTCTGTACATATCTAGCGCGGTTGCACAAGCGATACATTAAATTCAAAATTCGAATTAGTTTTATTGTTTTATGCAAGAGATGCTCATGAAACAACGTTTTACTATCGCGAAGTCCGTCGCTTGCATACGCGCGATGAACACCTCCGATCGGCATACAGCGCGAACGTTTGTTCCGTGAAATCACGTTTCTAACACCGCTATAATCTCTTCGTTAATAATAAAAAAGTAAACTGGAAAATATAAAAACCAGCCAGGCACAACGCGCGAGCGAGCGGGCGGGCGGGAGAAAGAAGCGACAAAGAGCGATGCTGGGGAAGTAGGAAAGTCGGCGGTCACGTTGGCGAATACTTTGGCGTCGTGCCAAGTTGGGCGCTTTGTCAATCACAAGGGGCAGGCTCTTGTGAAACTTTCTTGTTTGATGCCTACACGCGAGCGTCCGTTCGCGCCGTGCTATCAACGCGGGTTGAGGCGGCGTTGCTCCGTGGCGTGGACGGCACCACGAACACGGAGCTCGAAATGCGACGCTTTACAAACGGCTGTGTGCGGCGTTCCAAGAAATCTTTATTTACCTTTTGGCTTTTTCGCAATCATCGCACAATCTTACCAACCGCGGTCGCGACGTCCCGGGAGAAGGAGCTGGTTCGCGGTGTTGTTATTTCGGCTGTTACATTCCAGGATATGGGGCGTTCGCTGACCTCGAGATCCCTGAATGGGTTACTACTTCTGTTATCTTTCCGACTTTTTTTTTGACTGAACAAACGTTTTTTGTAAGCAAAACAAAGTTTCATTTCTTTACCTGTCCATTGTTTTCCTTTCGCACCCATGTACTTTGACCTCGGGGTCGCGGGAATTGGGGCGGAAATGCTTAAACAAAGTGAAGCGTCTTTTCCTCCTTGATTTTAGATTGCTATGGCCGATTCACGCGACGGAGTGGTCAGCGGACGGATTGATTACGTGACGACGTGTCCGCGGTTCGTCCGTCTCCCAACCATATCCACACGAGGGAGACGACAAGCAGACGCTAGCGAGGACGGACCGAACCTGTTCGCCACCCCACAGTGCCGCGAAACTCCAACATCGCACCGTGGCAACGTCGTCCAAGAGAGAAATCTACATTTGTTAGCGCGATAAAATATCGTACTGTACGCCGCTGTTACGCACAGATCGAGACAGAACACCGTGATAGGCTTCGAGCAAAGCGATACTAGCTTTATTAACCCAAGGCATGACAGTGACACTGGCTCGAGAAGGCTTCGGCGAAGAAGCGACGAAGTTCTGGGCTAGCGGAGGGTAGTTTGGAGATGCCTTCACGCACTCCGCGCTCGAGCACAACACTCAAGTACTTGCACGACACCACAGCCACAAGAAAGGTCCTGCAGAGTGAGAGGCTGATTGGACGTGCAAACATTATCGCTGCGTGCTAGACGAGTTTTGTCAGAGGCTTCTCGACACGGACCCGAAGGAGTATACCGGAACGTGCGTCGCGTCAGACGGATAAAGTTTCTGCAGTTTCTTGCACGCGTGGAACCTAGAATAGCGCGACAAAATGGACCAGCGGACGCACGGGACACAACGATGCGCCATTTTTGTTTAATCGTCAGAAAACACAAAACCAAGAAAACATTGAACCGTTGCCAGACAAAACGATTTTCAAGTCAACCTCCCGCCAAAAATCCCCGAGTTACAAGGCGTTCAACTTTACCAGTCCGCGCGTCCGCGGACGAGGCGAGGTTCGCACGAATCTGTGACGTAACGGTCACGTGGTACACGGCCCGCGGACGGAAATCGCGATTCGGTCCGTCGCGTGAATTGGCTATTACGGACGTCCTACAACCGTAATGTTCGCGGCTTCGTCATTTGGATAGGATGAATGTTTGCGGATCGCGGAGTCCGCGTTTGGTTTTTCGTAGAGGTAGGCAATTACTCGGTGCTTTTTTATATTGATGTTCGCCGAAAAAGGGGGTGGGCAATGTCTCGGGGATGGGCGATGATTGCGGTATACAGAAATAAAAAAAAATAATCCATAAATATTGTGATTGCTGGACAATAGAATACCCCTTCCAAAAAGTCTGAAAGCAGTGAGAAAAAAGGCAAATGTGGCTGGGTACACTGGGAAGAAGACGCCATTCTGAAGGGTGCGCTCTCAGTTTGTCTACGTCGCACCAGCACGAGTTTCGTGGTGTGGTGAGGAGGTCACGTGGAAAATAAAACAAGCGTTTCTTTTTCACGCACTCAGAATTCCTTTCTTTTTCTGCTCTCAGCAAGAAGAAGAAGAGACTGAGTTGTACCAATAATTTGTTATAAGTGAGAGTGGATCAATTCCTCGAACGGTCTCTATGTGTTTTTGTGATGCGTTCGCAGCCATTTTGTTGTGAATGATGAGGGAGTGTTCGTTGCCGTGGGCGTAGAAAGGTTTTCGGTTATATCATCATGTCATTCTAGAGTCTATTCCCGATGAATCACGAGCTTATGTAACATGCAGTGCACAGTTGTCGGCGATCCGGTGACTACAGGCCCACCGATCGCTAGTCGCTGCGCTCGCAAGTCCTCTGACTGCCGAACTCGATAGCAGGCTGTGGACATCACGCAAAGCAGCTAGGCTTCATGTTAAAAGCAGTTCTGCAAAAGCAGTGTCCCTTTTCGTTTGCTCAGATGGCGCTAGCACGTCGTCTGTGCAGACTCGTCATATGAAAGCCAAATTTGATTATATCGCAATTCTCACTGGGTTGTTTTGCCAGATTGTAACATTTGCGTATACACATATAAAGTACCTCCTTAAAATCTCTTGCACGAAATTGATTTGAATTTATTGCTCAATAAGTCGAATTCACGACCGAATAATTTTCCCACGCCTTGGTAAAAGTAGTTGCTAAAATGAACAATCCTTGAAAAACAATTGGCACAAGAATTAACTAAAAAACATTCTGATATGTTCACTTTGAATTGTTCTAGCAGTCTGAACGCTGTAATGAATCAGCTGTCTAAACCTGCCAGGAAAGCACGCGAGGCCGTAGTTTTACCAATATTCCGCGTCTACGAACTCAACTTCCCACAGCAAAAAGTTGTATTCAAAAACCGATAGCCGTACACTTTCCCTTAATAACAATATCCAATCTGTCATGTATCAGGCTCACTCATCTCCCCGTCAAACGGGCCTGGTCACGTCGAATGGGCAGTCGCCACCCCTGTCGTGGCTGTCTTTTAATCTGTACACCGTGGCAGAGCAAGACAAAAAGGGTTTCCTCACTATTTAGGGCAAGCAAACCACTCTCCATATTCCTTTACACAACGAAACGCGAACGTATTGTGATTAGCATCGCAGCACTGAAACGTTCGCAGGCTGGCGCGAGCGATGCAGTATCCTTCAAGATGGCGGCGGGGGCTAGCTGTATTTCCGTGCGGCCGTTGGCGCTCTTCTATCGAAAGGGTCTATAGCGGCGCTTTTGCAGCCGACCAGAGTACCCCAATAACTTGACGTTAGAAAATTTTAAGTTGTTTTGATCGTGCATTTAGTTTTTATCAGAAAACTAAAATTTCTAAATATGCATGCCTGTTAATCTTCGCTCGCCTTGCAAACTTTTATTATGGCATACCTATCTATTTTCGGACGAAGAACTCGTGAGATCAATCCCGAGATGCAAAGCTGAAGTTGATCTGCCATTAAAGAAATAACTCTCGTTTCCGCTTTAGAAGGACACTTTGGAGAATGCACCGTTAATCACTCTGTGTTGATCACCCGCCGGCCGGTGAGAAGGTGCTCGAGGCGCATCAGTACATTCGATTCTTACCCTGTCGATGATCATAGAGGCAATGCAGATGAAGCATGTTTTCTAGCTGGAATTTTATTTCTTTAAATCGTTAAAGTTTATTATATTCCCTTTGCGCCAGGCACGAGCGAACTGGCATTATATTTAATGTGGTGAAAAAAGGAACACTATTTTATTTTGTAACTGGGTTTAGAGTCTCAATATTTAACTAGAATTATAAGCAACTCGACAAAAATTAGAAGTTTATTCTTTCCATCTATAAATAAAAACGATTTAAAAAAAGGGGAGAGGTACGGAAATTATATTTTCAAATTAGATGCGAGTCATATTAATAACTCACATGGCCTTAAAGCACACGTGTTAAAAAACTCAAGAACGAAAAAAAAATCATCGATGTAAAGGGAGAAACAAAAATCCCAACTAGATATTTTTTCTCAGCAAATAAATGTTTTGACGCAATCTACGATGCCAGCAATGAACAGGCACAAATTAAACGTTCTCTTTTTCACTCGCTTTCGCAATCCAAACGCCAAGAAAAAATACCTTCCGTGCCGGCGAATTAAAAAAAGGATAAATAATCGTGCTCGATTAAATTTTGAACTGAACTTCGTAAACGCCAAACTGCGGTGCTGCCCAAAGATTGCCTGCATGCGAATGAGCTGGCATATTCGACGCGGGCCATCGGCGATGTGCGCGGATCCGCAGCCCATTTATGGCCCGAGTTACTGACCGCAGATATGATCGTTTTAATGGTGAAATGGCTTTAGCACGCAGCCCTCTTCATCCCCCCCTCCATCTCCTCTTGCCTGTGTCATAAAATATGGGATGCGCAACTACTACGCGTCTGGAAGAGCCATCCATAACAGCCGGAAAGTTATTTCATCGGCCCCGGCAACATGTGCCCGCCGAATAACGGCGTCTGTCGTGATGGGGGCAATTGAAGGCTGTATTGGCTCTCGAGAAGCATTTAATATTGTTTAAGTACTGCTGTATAAAAGAGAAGAATACGTACTTCTAAGCACTGAAGGGAATTTAAATGTGGTAGTTGAAATAGACGAAGCACCAAAGCGCTTTCAACTTTATATTGAGTAAAATTAACGATGCATGGGGGTTGCGTATGCGCAATAATTAAAACCTCTTTTTTCTCTAACAAACGAAAACAACAACACAAGTTAATCACGATTAATATTCTCATAGTCTGTTCAGTTTGTGTCCTCATGTATTACTAGGTTGAATCTTTTCTCTTAAAAAAAAAAGTCAAATGTTCGCACGCTTTTTTTTAGAGTCAAAAAGTTTTCGTTAATTTTTTTAAATGATATCTTATAATGTTACCTAGCTTCGTTAACTGAAAAAGCGGAAGAAATACCTTGTCCAAAGACCCCTTGCAAACGAGCACACGATATGCTACCGTCCCACTGAGCCGACGTTACTAATTTCGGTTACTAATTTTATGCACTTTAGTGTGAACATACATTGGGGACGTGTGCTGCGAGAGCGTTTGGTGTGAAATCGGGCCCAGTCCGCCGCTTCGCTTCGAAACCGACGCCCAATATGTTCTGACCGCCGTACTTTGTTTGGCTGGGGTTCGTAAAGCGACGTGCGACGAATACTAGCACGTTTTGTTTCCATTATCTAATTATCGGCTTCCAAAACATGGGAATTATATATATATATATATATATGTGTGTGTGTATTTCAGCTTTCACTGTAACATTAGGACCTGATGAAGAGCGGTCCCCGCTCAGAACGTCATCCAATAAATACGGTTTAAAGCATTTACCTCCTTTTTACGATATATATATATAGGGTGGTCCAAGTCACCAGGCTCGATCTAAAATGGACCGTAAAAATCGACGCCTGCACGTAGCCATCTATACTTTTCGTCAAAGGTGTTTTTCACAGGTCGGTTTTTCCTTGTAAAATTACAAAGCGTAGCTTCTCTCTGTAAAAAATAGGGCCAAGAAACTTGCCTGGGTCAACGGCGGGCGGCGATGCAGACGACCAAGTCCAGTAGCGGGGTATGTTTGGCGTTCGTATTCATAGATGGTGTTGGGAGCAGCGTCTGAAGGTGCAGCCGACCAGCGAAAGATAGCAGACGACACGCAGACGAAATCGGTTGGCAGCAAAAGCGCCGCCGTTATGCAGACGCGTTTTTTTAGATGCGGAGCATCTCTTGCTCGGGTCTATGTCCCGCGGCGTCGGCGTCGTAGTCCGCAGTCACACTACGCACGCGCAACTCTCCTCCTTCCCTCTCTCCAACAGCTGCGCGTTACTCTCTCCGCTCTCTCTCTCTACCAGCTACGAGCACTGCGCGTGCGTTCGCTTCTCATCACACCGGGCCAACCGGCGCGCACGCGCAACTCTCCTCCTCTAGTCTCCTCTCCTTCAAGTGTGAAAAAAAAAATAAACGGCGAGCGGCGAGCGTTCCAAGTTTCTCTGCCGCGAGCCGCGACGAAGGCTCGCGTAGGGGGTCCCGCTAGGGCAGTCGGTGGCGCCATTTCTCGACGTCAGCACGCAACTGACTCTTTCCTCGGAACCAACACGATGCTCCGCATCACCCCATGGTTCCCCTCGGGAAGATGGTGTAATTTTATTACTTTAAGTTTTGCTTTTATTGTTCGCATTTATTTTTTAACCGGAGGTACATTTCAAAAGGATTATATTCATTTTAATAAACCACGGTGGTCGCGAGCTGTCGCAATAAGGAGGTAGCGCCATCTATGAATACGAACGCCAAACACACCCCGCTACTGGACCCCTGTCGTCTGCGTTGCTGTCCGCCGTAGACCCTGGTAAGTTCCTTGGCTTTATTTTTTTACAGAGAGAGAGCTACGCTTTGTAATTTTACAAGAAAAAACCGACCTGTGAATTACACCTTTGACGAAAAGTTTAGATGGCTACGTGTGGGTGTCGATTTTTACTGTCCATTTTAGATCGAGCCTGGTGACTTGAACCACCTTATATAGATATATATATAAACTTATTTGCAAATTTTTAGAATGATCCACCAGCCGCAATAAAACTTAGGTGGAGTAAAAGAAAAGAAAAAGGATTTTGCGAGACCTTTTTATAAACTGAGCGGAACAATTAAATTTGGAAAATTTACTATGCGGAGCGCAAGTTCGTCTGGTCCTTGCCCAGCGGTTGTGGTGCCGTCGGAACGCCGAGCTCTGATTGGTTCCGAATGGAAGGATAGTGGGTAGACCTCAAGGCAGCTAGGATTGAGTTCTACCCGCTATCCTTCCGATCAGAGCCAATCAGAACTCGGCAGCGTCCTGACGTCACCGCAACCCCTGCGCAAGGAGCAGACGAACTTGCGCTCCGCATAGTCTCTGAAAGTTTAAGAAACGCAGGGGGTGGCGACTGCAGAGCCCTCCTTAGTTCTACCGGCTGTTCGGGGGCACAATAAAATACGTTGTTGACTGACTGATTGATTGATTGATTGATTGAATATTGCTCTTTAGCCAATGCGATTTCGTCATTAGGCGAGAAAAACACCGAAGAACGAATCACGAGGCAAGGAGCGTCAACATGATAAGCCACACCCTGCGCTTGTGCTTCACTGCCTCGCACATCTTCACGGAATCAATAAACATTCCTTTTTGTAGCTGATGAAACATTCGCGATCCATGGTGTCAAATTTTTTAGATGCGGAGCATCTCTTGCTTGGGTTTATGTCCCGCGGCCTTGTAGTCCGCACTCACACTATGCACGCGCAACTCTCCTCCTTCCCTCTCTCCAACAGCTGCGCGTTACTCTCTCTTCTCTCTCTCTACCAGCTGCGTGCACTGCGCGTGCGTTCGCTTCTACTCACACCGCGCGCACACGCGCAACTCTGCTCCTCTAGTCTCCTCTCCTTCAAGTGTAAAAAAAATAACGAAGTGTCTAGCGTTACGTCCGACGTAGCCCAAGTTACGTCCAAATCTCCGCCTTCCCTAGGTTCACGGGGGAGAGAGAGGAGGGCGGGGGGGGGAGGGTTAGGTATACGCGTTTCAGTGCTCCGTCCGGACGTAACACTAGCCACAGCGAAAAAACAAACGGCGAGCGGCGAGCGTTCCAAGTTTCTCTGTCGCGAGCCGCGACGAAGGCTCGCGTAGGGGGAACTCTAGGGCAGTCGGTGGCGCCATCTCTCGACGTCAGCACGCAACTGACTCCTTTCCTTGGAACCAACACGATGCTCCGCATCACCCTATGGTTCCCCCGGGAAGATGGTGTAATTTTTAGATTGTGGGAAGCCGAGCAGGACGACGGCGCGCGAGCGGGCAGTAGCGGTGGCCGGCGGCCCGGCGCTCGTGACAGCACCACGAGCAGTTCGGAGCGAGACACGGGCAAGGACGGCAGCAGCAAGCGACACCAGACGATTGGGCGGCTCCGAGACCACGGTGTAAGATAATACTCTTTAGGTGAGGACAGCGCGCTCCTCGCGCAGTGCAGATGAAGTTCGCTTTTCACTTTCTCTCTTCCTCTCTCTCCCTATGGTTTCAAGCGGCGCCGGCAGATGACTCGTCGACCCGTGGGCAAGTAGGGTGCCTACATGTCTGTCTGTCTCAGGGTGAAGACATCCATCGTTGCATTGAATGTTCAGCGCGTGACGCTCTCGCGCACTCGGTGCGTGACTTGGGCGCTAAAATGGCGTCTCTGCATTAGCCAAAGCTACGCGCTCGAGCTGATTGACACCGGATTGCGCGTACTTCAATATGCATAAAAAACGATTGGGCGTAAAAATGGCTGAGATGTCACCACTCAAGCAAAAGCGCGCGTGTGTATGAAGGCACTCTATGGGCAAGGCAAAGACGGCTCGTGCCACCTCATGCTCCACACGCGCAGAGCTCCAACGAGGTTGTCGCTCGTGCAGAAAGACCGCGGTGTACCGGGGGGCCATGGCACCGAGATAAATTTTTCGCTCTCACACAGCTTCGCCGTTTGGCCGCCAGCGACACTGTCAGCCGCGGGCACGGTGGCCGCGGAATGATGCAGCCTTTCCGATGCCCGTCGAACGAACGCTATCTGATTCCCCGCGCCGCGCATTCAGCCCCGCCGTGTCCTCACCTAAAGAGTGTATATTACACCATGTCCGAGACTAATGGCCGGGCAACGCAGCACCACGAACAGTAAAACGTTTTTGAAAGTATCCTTGCACGTGTGACTTCTTGGCAGAGCGGACCAGGCAGAGACCGATTGGGCAGCAGTTTGATAGAGCGACCCACACAACTGGCGCTTCCAACGTGGGGCCCGATTGGTCTGCTGCTTGTTCTGTTCGTCCCGGGAGTCACACAGATCTATTGAGCGTTCAGCGTGGTGTAGAGGAATAAACGCTAACGGTGCACCCCAAGACGAGGTCGACCCCCAATAGGGACGAAGACGACTCGTCTGAGAGCGGAACTCAGAAACCGTCTGACGCTGCGGGGGCCGGAGAAGGCTCTAGTACGCGAGCATCTCCAGATGCTGGGATTTTACCACCAGCTCCATCTTGAGGCGCGGCAGACATCGGCGAGTTTATACGCGCCATGATGGCGATGATGGTGGCGTTCTCGCGACAGATCGCGACGGCTCCGGGAGTCGCGAGCGCCGCGCCTACGTCTCTGCCCCGACCGCAATTGTCAGTGCCGATGCCGACCTACGCGGGATATTCCGACGGAAAATCGGTCCATGATTTCTTATAGGACTTGGACGCGTATGTAGCCGCGTTGGGAGCATCAGACGAAACGGCCTTGGTGCAGATCGTGCCGATCGCATTAACCGGGGACGCGTCGCGTTGGAGACGGTTGCAAGGACCGTTTCTTTCGATCGCGGACTTCCGGACGCGGTTTAGGGAGGAATTTTTGCCCCCTGATAATGAGATGCTAATAAGGATGGAACTAGCTAATCGCACTCAACACCCCGACAAGGGCCTCGTGGAGTACGTTCGCGCGCTTCAGGAGCTCTACTCGAGGGGCGAACCATCCGCGTCTGACGCAGAGAAGCTAGCTAGAGCGATACGGCAATGTCACCCAAGATTTAAAGCCTACTTGCGCGGACGGGATTTCGCAAATCTGGAGGCACTTGTTAGAGAGACGCGAACGGTCCAAGCGGGCTTGCTCGCTGAGTTGCAGTACCACCCCCCTCCGAGAGCCGAGGAGTCCCTAGAGCCAAGATGCGCGTGGGCAGGACGCGCCGCAGACACTCACATCGAGTGGCGCACGGCGTATACGGCCGTTGCGGAGCGCGGTCACGGGGTAGCCATAACGCCCCGGGCTTTGGACCCCTTCGCTTACGAGCAAAGGCGCAGGGTAGCCAACGCAAACTCGGCCCGATTGCAGACCCGTAGGGGTGGCGCGGCGGTTAACCACCGCGGAGCGCGACTGGTCACGACAGTCGCGGGAATCATAACTCAACGCGGTTTGCCTCAAATGAAATGTCGCGTGAGGGTAATAATAGACAGGTTGCGCGTAACGACCGGCCACAAGTCAGGTGTTACAACTGTCACCGTCTTGGGCACATCAGGCGGCATTGCACGCGAGTAGCGTCTGGTTCTCATGGTTTCCAGGAAAACGCCAGAGGTCGGCGCCACTAATCAGTTCCTCTGAGTCGAGGTTGTCAGCCGCTGCCGAGGCCCAGTATCAGTGTGCCGACAGGGCGGAAATTGTGGCCGGCGACCGCGTGGCGACGGCCCCGTCGGCGTGTCGGGCGCAGAGCACGAAACCTGAAAAGAGCCCGTACTTGCGGGGAGAGATCGGTGCTAGAGAATATTCGGCACTAATTGATACCGGTTCTACTCTTTCACTAATTGGCTATATTGTGTACGAGGACTGCCGTAACAGGAAGCTTTGCGCGCGGGAATTTGTAACTCCGCTGCGTTTAGCGACAGGATTGGCCGAAGCGCGAGGGGCGAGCCTTCACCTTGGCCTTGACGCCAGACTAAGGAGGCAACGTTTCGTTTACTTGCCCGGTATGTGAATTCCTGTTGTTTTGGGGCAGGACTTCGTCTGTCGTGCAGGCATAATCCTGGACTTGAGGAACAACGGGTATCGTTATAGTGCGTTTTCCCTCTTATTCCCTTTATTGCCCCATCATCTCTGGTGCAGGGAATGGAACGTTCGCTTGCTGCGTCACATCAGGAGCAGGTATTAGCTGCGCGAGTCGTGCCCGGGAACGTCGAAATGATCATTGCGTCTTTCGATGGGCATGCCGACCAACGGCGGATGCTAGCGAACGACTTGTCCCGACACGCAGCTATGTTTACCGAGAGACCGGGGCTTACGACTGTTTTACAACATAGGATAAATACAGGAGAGGCCAGGCCGTGGGGGTGTAATCCTAGACTACTAAGCGTACATAAACGGGCCCTCCTAGACGCGGCTCTCGAGGAGATGCTGGACACGGGGGCGGTGCGGCCATTGCAGAGTCCCTGGCGCTGTTTACCGAAGACTTAATGAGGTCACTAGAAGGGGCGCGTATCCTTTTACCTCTATTGAGTCTATAATGTATTAGCTTGGAGGCGCGAGGGTTTTCACCACGCTGGATTGTAGCAGGGGTTTTCTCCAGATCCAGGTGGCACCAGAAGATGTCCAAAAGATGGCGTTCACCTATTACAGGGGGTTATTTGAGTTCATACGCCTTACGTTTGGGTTGTCGAACTCGCCGTCGAGTTTCCAACGGCTCATGGACATCGTGCTGGGTGATGCCAAATTTAACTTCGCCATGGCCTAGATGGATGACGTTGTGGTATTCTCCAAGTCGTTCAAAGAGCACTTAAATCATCGCGAGTCTAACAATTAAACCAAAAAAGGAGCTGCTGGCCGCCTCAAAGGTAAATCTTTTAGGCTTTGTCGTAGACAACGGGACCTTGAAGCCGAACGATGATAAATTGAGGGCTATTCTTGATTATCCACCACCGCACGATGTAAAGAGCCTTCAAAGGTTTGTGGGGATGGTTTGCTTTTACCGGCAGGTCATCCCGATCTGCGCGGAGCTGGCGCGGCCATTGAATCTGCTCCTCCGGAAAGGCTCGAGGTAGGTCTGGGGTCCAGAGCATGGGGGCTGCCTTCTCTTCTCTCGCGAGGGCAATAGCAAACACCGCTAGCCTTCGGTTACCAGATCTTAATCGGCATTTTGTTGTACAGACAGATGCGATCGACTACGGTGTCGGAGCAGTATTGCTACGGGAGCCTGACGGACAGTTACGCCCTGTGGCATTCGCTAGTCGAACGCTCACACCGTCGAAACGCAACTATAGCGTGACGGAAAAGAAGGGGTTGGCCGTCATGTTTGCTCTGAAGAAGTTCGACCTCTATTTAGACGGTACGACTTTCGTTATTCAGACTGATCACGCAGCACTTACCTAGATTCAGCGGCTAAACGGGCCCGCGGGAAGGCTGGCCCGCTGGGTACTAAGCTGGCAGCGCTACTCGTACACGGTTGAGTATCGAAAGGGATCGACCAACAAGGTCGCGGACGCGCTCTCTCAAGCGCTCCAGGATAGTGGTTGGGAGGAGGTGACGCAACCAGAGTGTAACATGAAGCGGGGGAAGAACAGGAAAATGGCTCCGGATGCAGGGGTGAGGTCTCTCACGGACGGTTGGGAGGAGTTGAAGCAAACGGCACTCGTAGCAGCCTTAGCGCGTGCCACGAAGGAGCAAAGGATCGTCGCTTGGGGTGAAGTAATCAGCAAGTAAGAGCTTGTCGAGGCCCAGAAAGCAGATGGTTTTTGTTAGCGGGTGTTGGGTAAACTAGCGGAAATTGCGGTTGACACCGGGAAGGCTGGCGGTCGAGTTATTGATCAATTTGATTCCGATCTGCTGGTCGAAGACGGCTTATTGCTTCGCTAGATTCCAACGATCGATGAAGCGGAGGGTAATGAGTCTCCCTTCAGGGTGGTGATTCCCAGGAAGCTCCGGAAGAGGTTTATCGGGTACTTCCACGACTCGGCTCTGGCAGGTCATGGCAGTGGCGGCAAGACTTTTCATAAGTTATGCCGCGCCGCGACCTGGCCCGGGACGAGGCAAGACGCACTCCGATACGCCCGCAGCTGTCCAGCCTGCCAGGAAGCGAAGCCCAGAGGGGTGAAGCCTCCGGGCTTGATGCAGTTGGTGGAGAGTCGCGACCCGTGGGAGATCGTCGCTTGCGACATAATCGGCCCACTGCCGAGAAGTCCGCGGGGAAACCAGTACCTTTTGGTTATCACCGATCATTTCTTAAAGTGGGCAGAGCTGTACCCACTGAGGAAGCTGGTTTCAGAGCAGATCTGGGAAAAGTTACTAGATACTTTCCTACGTTTCGGCACACCCAGGTGTCTCATTAGTGAAAACGCCAGTTATTTCCCCAGTAAAGTGTTCGTGGACTCCTGCTTGGCGCTGAGCATAAAGCACAAGAGGACAACACCGTACCATCCCCAAGCCAATATGACTGAGCGAGTGAATAGGAATGTCAAAAGCACGCTGATCGCGCTAACGGAAAGACACCGAGACTGGGATGAGCACATCGCTGAGATGGGTTTTGCCATTGGGAATACCGTGAACAGATCGACTGGTTTCACGCCAGCGTTTCTGAACCTGGGTAAAGAGATACCGTCCCCGCTGGAGAACGAGTTACGGAGCAACCAAGGAACACCAGGACGCCTGCTCTCTAGGTACGCGGAACAGCTAACGAACCGCTTGTCTGGGGCGCTGCACGATGCTAGAGAGAATCTTGATGCCGCAAGAGTCGAGCAAGCGGCGCAGTATGACAAGAGCCATAGGCACTTCGAATTCAAAGTTGGTGACTTTGTCCTCAGAAGAATCTACCCTCTGAGTAACGCAGCTAGCGGTTTCGCCACATCGCTTGCTTATAGATGGGAATGGCCCTATGATGTAAAGACGCGAATGTCACGGCTTACTTATAAACTCATTCGGTGTGATACAAATGAGGAGTCTGGTCTAGTTCACATCGTGGACTTGAAGGGGTATTACCGTCGCGATGGGGAACATAGTTAATGAAAACTGCCGCCGCCGCCACATAGGGCCACAGAAAGTGATGATTTTCCGGTGTTCTGATAGTGTTCTTTCTACACAGGATGCCTTCTTAGAAAAACCGCCCCAGGGGGCCATACACAGGAGGAGCACCGGACGTGCAAGGCCCTGGGCCGGCTAGACCCCACTGGTCCGGTCGACCAAACCCTCGGGGTGGCCGCCCAGGGAGGCGTCAACACCGAGGATGGCCGAACGGCGGAGCGGGCCAACGTCGCCTGGGCTCCGCAGGTACCGCAAGCCCGGCAGCAGGCAGGCCTGCGCGGCACGGGGCAGGGCCCTCCGCAGCAACATCGCGGCACGAGGCGGGCCGTCCGCAGCAACATCGCGGCACCAGGCAGGGCCGTCCGCGACGGCACCCGCGCACCACGGAGCGGGTCCGTCTATGACGGACCTGCCACATCGTGGCCACGTGGACGGCATGGGAGAAAGGAGGGGCGGTCCATTTCGTTTCCCGCGGGCTTTGGAAGCACCAACCCAGACCAACGCCTGGCCAGCCCGACCACCAAGTCCCACTCCCGTTCAGTGGCCACACGCGGCCGGCGGCGCCACGGGTCTTGGGAGCACCTGACACCTGCTGGCTGTGCGGGGTCCCAATAATACACCTGGAGACCCACGAAGCAAGTCGAATCCATATCGGCCTGCTAGAGGCACAGCCCCTCCCGGACAACGTGGTGGCAGCGGTCCAGAACCTGAGGGCAAGCCGCCCGGACCTTCTGGCTCCCGTTGCCTTGGCCTCCGTCCAGCCAGCCCGGCCTTCCGAAAACCGTGCCGCCGCACCAGCTGCCGCAGCCGCCGCCGTCGAACCCGCCACCACGACGGCCCCCACAACATCGGCCGCCATTATCTCTTCCGGCCCAAGCCATCGGGCGAGTGTCGTTCACCAGCCCCCTCCGTTCCCCTCGACTTCCGATGACGCCATCATGGCCGAGGTGGAACAACTCGTCGGCCGAGACAAGTGAACACCCGGTGACCCCCCGAAGACCGGGCCTTGAGGGGGGGGGGGGGGGGGAGTGTGGGAAGCCGAGGAGGACGGCGGCGCGCGAGGGGGCAGAAGCGGTGGCCGGCGGCCCGGCGCTCGTGACAGCGCCACGAGCGGTTCGGAGCGAGACACGGGCAAGGACGGCAGCAGCAAGCGACACCGGGGACGATTGGGTGGTTCCGAGACTAACGGCCGGGCAACACAGCGCCACGAACAGTAAAGCGTTTTTGAACATATCCTTGCACCTGTGACTTCTTGGGATAGCGGACCAGGCAGAGACCTATTGGGCAGCAGTTTGATAGAGCGACCCACAAGATAAGCAATTATATGAGTAAGAGCAAATGTTTAGAGGTGCGGTTGTTGAAGATGCAATTGAGTGTATTTTGTTATCTTGTTTTGTAAAGAACCAGAATCGTCAAGAGCCTTTCAGGAACGCACTATGCGAAGTCTGAGAGTAAACGAGATGCTTAGTTATTTATTCTAAGAACTGACGATCGGTAAGATACACCATCCCGCGTTCCAATGTTGGACAGAGGAGACGCTCGATGCCGTCTGTCACCGAACCCAAGAAAAAGAGTCGGGCCAGCACGTAGATTTCTAAGCAAAGCTCCGTAGCCCGGATTCCCCGGGGTGGTAGGATATCCACCCGGGTAACGTCGAGGTTGAAATGAATGGCTTTATAATGAGAATTCAATAGGAAGTTTCCCTACGAGCGAGAGTGCAATGACCCTTCGAAAATAAACACAAAAGAAAAATACAAAAAAAAAGGCTCGTTTTCAGGTTTTCTCGAGGCCGATGAATCTCGGTGTCGCCAAGAAAATGTCAATAAACATACCGACTGCAGTGTATCTTTAAAAAAAAAAAGAAGATAAAAAAGATAACATGCGTTTTTTTCCAAGTGTACCTATTCAAACCGACTTTCAGCAAACACTCAGTGTGCTCCAAATAGTCCTGTCATGGAAACGACGGGGCGTCTCTTCTGTTTGCGCTGTCTGTTTTACTCAAACAGACTTCAAATGGAGAGAATGCGTCGTTCCGGAGGTGTTCCGAGCCGCATAGATACATTTCCGGGTCGTTTTTCGGCATTGAGTACGACGCCCAAGCGCCCAGCGACAGTGTGTGGAAACGCACAGCCTTAGCGTTCGCTCCACTCAAAAAGGTTTCCAAGCAATACGGGCGCGTGGCTTTGAAGTAAAAAATATTGCGAGTGGAGGGAATACGGATTTCTAGTACCTTGTAATCGGAAAATAATGCATTTTGGAAGATATGCCCGACCTGGATACGTAGAGGATAAAATAAATAATAGGCAATTCCACTCTGTGAAGGTGAATGACGAGCGAAGCGGTTTAGCACACGACAGAGATGTGACGCAGTGTTACGATCAAAGGTACGAACACATTTATTGTTTTGATCGATGATCATCGTGACGAACGGTACGCACACACATGTCGAGGACTATCACCACCCCGAGGAGTCGGTGGAAACTAGACACGCGTGACGGGAGCGCCACCCGGCGGAAGGAAAGGAAACTAGACACGCAAGCGGGCTTGGAACGACGACCAAGAGAGGGCGGTGCGCTTCCTCCTTTCCTCCTCCTCTCCTCCTGCCGCTGAATTTGTTCATGGGTGATGTGACACGAAGTCGTGACGTCATTTTCCGCGCTAAATTTAGCGGGGAAACTGAATTGGTGTTGAGGTCACGTGATGTCAATTTCCCCGCTAAATATAGCGAAAAACTTTCCCCGCCAAATTAGGCGGAAAAATTTCCCCGCTAAATTTAGCAGGGAATTTGACATGTGACGTCACGACTTGGTGACCTCGTGTGGCGTCACGACTTCTTGACATTATGTGACGTCACGACCTCGTGACGTCCTGTGACGTCATGAAGCCGTGACGTGAATTCATTTTGGCGCACACGAGAAATCCACGGGACACTAGCCATAAACAGCTTCGCGGTAATATAGCAAGAGTCAATGGATAATGGTCGCTAGACCTCCACCTGTGTCTGCTGGCGCCATGCGCTCCGCAAGATACTCCATGTAAGTTTTGTGCAGCGTGAAGTCCCGAGTTCTTATCTTTCTGAGAGAGCTAGCATATACTAGCGTGAGTGCACACTCAAATGATTCGGAAGGCGCCGCACGCACTCCTTGTAGTCACACAGACACAGCGATATCCTCCACCTCACTGAAAGAAGAAAATATTTTTTTTCAGATTGAGACTCAGACACGGGATTATATTGAAAACAAAAACATAAAATTATATTTACAGATTTCTAAGAATATGAAAACTCTAGAACTTTATTGTAATTTGGTACTTTTAGCCCATTTCGGCAGGTTGAGAATTGAGCACACTGACGATCACGTTGTAAAGGAACAGCCTTTTCGATATATCATTTATTTTAATTGTTCGCTCGATAATGAGCTAAAGACGTACATCGAACACAAATTGAATGTGCCTGCATGCAAATGTTTCCGCCAGCTTGCATCTCAGCATATTGGCTACTGCCGCCAGTGCCAAATAAAAAAGCCAAATTTAATAGTTCGCTTTTAGTGCTTGTAACGTTTGGTAACTGAAGAGTAAATGTAAGGCTTAAAAGGTAGCTTTGACAACATTTGCCGTCGGATATAATTTACCTCAAAGGTCAAATGTCAAATCTCCAAGGTCAAGCGTAGCATCCCGTCCCAACGTCGTGCGGTAACTTGCTATACTGGGCCGATTTGCTGATATCTCGTGACCGGCTCAGTAGGTTGAAAGTACCTAGCATTCCAACCGATTCCGTCCAGCAGATATAAGCGTTGCCTGTTGCTTTTCTCAACTCTCGCTTAACACGGCCTTCACCAAATATAACTTTTGCATGCTGCTCCTAAAGTATTGACCTTTTCACACTCCCTCGACTGGCCACTTCCACCTTGGAATCCCATGACGCGGCTGCCACCAGGTGGCTTCTAACTCGTCGCTGGTCTTTCCATCCGCGCCCTGGCGAAGGCCTTGTATTCGTGTTTTTCGTCGCGCTTTACCGCGATTTGTTTTACTTGCTTTGTGAAGCGTCATCTGATCCTTATTTTTACTACCTAACTGCATGCCATCTGATGTGCACAAATTCAGCACTTGATTTAATAACAATTTTTGACTATTTGCCCCGCCGGCATACCGGATACGTGTGAGGAAAGGGATCAGCGTTAGCACTGGCTCAGTTTAAGTATGTAGATGACTCTAAGACACACGAGGTGTTGAGAGGCCAATTATTTATGACAGCGCGAATTTTCTGAAGAGAAAGTGATTAAGTGGTAGTGGCGCAATAAGAAGCGCAAGGTATATTTATGATGACGGATTTATGATCTTTAAGAAGAAGGCAAATTATAGTCAACGCAAGGAGTGACTATGTCTTTTTCTTGAAAGCATCGTGCTCTGCCTTCCAAAAAAATCCAAAACAGTTGTTTTTATTGACATAGACGAATTATTGTTACGGCATGAACATTCGCTTTATCTGTTTATTTATGCATTTAAAGAAATTATACACGGTGCTCGGTCTAATGTCCGCAGTCACTCAATTTTCTTAAGGTATGAAATTCAAATAATTTGTACAAACACAGAGGGTTGGGCTCCCTGAGTGCCAAACATGTCGAAGACAGCTTGTGAGTGCCTGACAAAAGCACCCGATGCAGGCAATATGTGGCGCGGAAAAGACGCCGCTTGCGTGTAAATTACTCCAGTGCAGCGTTGTCGATGCCAGATTTACTCCTGGCGCCCCTGAAACTAAAAAGCATAATGTTCAAACAAAGAAATATCTGTCTACCCAAATTCATAAAGTGATGCCTTGCATTTGCGTTGAGCTAAGCTTGCTGGAAGTCAATTTTCTTGCGTAATTTAATTTAATTTCGCAAATTATACAAAATGCAGACGTCAGATTTCAATTGACGGGTTTGTCTTTTATCTCGTATTCTCAAAACACGGTAAGGAAATGTCCGTATAACAAATAGTTTCCTAAGGTCTACATTGTAAAATGCTGCTAATGAATACTTTAGCAGGGCTGATAGTTATAACAATTAGCTACTTGGCCTTGGATGGATCATCAAAACATCTCTCGAGTACTTAATTTCTTTACAGAAACCGATGGAGACATTACCGCGGCATTTTTTGCATTCCATACGTCGTTAAGGGGGGTTTCCGATCGGCAATTCTCACAAAACGTTGGTGTCTTCGATAACCGAAAAGTGAGCACTAAATTTGCGAGTTCCTCTGTTCTCTGCGATTGAGCGCATTGTTAGCCAGGCCGCCGATTTGCTTTTTCACTGTGCCTCTAGGCATTAGTCTCTTCAATCGTTTATTTGTATACAAACTAGTATGAACTGTTCTGTGTAATACGGCCGTATACATCGGTAATCCTCCCCGGCTTGGTTTCAGTCGTTTCGCCACCGAGCTTGGCCGAAAGAAGAACATTATCAGATGACGGTGCTCGTAAAAACATCCACAATTTTGGCTGGTCAACTACGTCGTAGTTCTCGGGGGATACATATAAATGCATCGCTTCTGTAGCAGAAGGGATACATTTATATCACGAAACCAAATGAAAGCGACATAACACACCAACAGGGCCGCGAGACCGCTGAAACTGAAACGAACCAAATTGAAGTCACCTTATTGTGTGCGTGCGTCAGCGCCCTCTGTCCACCGGTCAGGTAACTACGGAGATGAAAATATTTATACAAATGCGATTCATTTCTCTTTCATCAGGTCTGTTCACGCTATTTCTACGCGCGAGGCTCGCACTTGAATAATCGAAACGAGAACAGACTTAACGGCAGCTTTTTGCCTGCAACGTTATGACTTCGTTTGAGCTTAAAGGCGCCCTGAGGAGGTTTCTGAGGCCGCCTAAATATGGCGATAACTCACTCTGCGGGCTCTAAGCACCCTAGAAATTCATAAATCATAACGATGCCCGGCCGATTTTCCTATTAGAAAAAGCGATCAAAGGTCACAATTATCTCAGGCGATGGGAGGAGGATTGTGCCAACAGCCAGGATGGCATGTACCCAATGAAAACGCGACATTGCGTTGAGATTGCAAACGCTGTTGTTAACAAAATGCGTATGATTTTCTAGATGATAAAAGCAAGTAAGAGTAATCAAAACATGTTGATTTTTCGTGGAGAGAAAACATAATACTACAATAATCATCTCAGAAAACAACGAACTTTGTTGTCTTTTTGTTCTCCGCGGAAATGATGTGTCCGGTCGTCAGCTCCTGAGCGCTCGAGCGCGCTCACGCTGGGTTGAATCGTAGTCCAGGCTGTATGGACAACGAACGGCGAGCATTTGAGATATCACTCTGCGGCTCCACCGGTTGGAGGCGCGAATATCCTTCCCTTGCTATTGACTGACAAGGGTCCTGGTTTCGGAACATGCTCCTGCCATCACCGGACATGAAATCGGTCCGTCGCAATTTTTGATTGCATTTTTAATAGTAAAATCGGCCACGTATCGCCATGATTTCGAGATTTCTAGAATGCTTCGATTCAGTAGAATTAGTTATCGACATATTTAGGCGATCTCAAAAACCTCCTCAGGGCACCTTTAAAGCCGAGTTTACGATCTTATACATAAAACAGAAGGCAGTCTGCTTACAGATTCGAACGCGAGTCACCGCAAGATCCGTGCTTCGAATGCCGCATGGCAATGAGTTGAGGAGGAAACTTGGCAGGCGGCATTCGAACCCCGAATATTGCGGTGACTCGTGTTTGCAGAGTGCCTTTTGTAGGATGTACGAGCAGTGTGACCCCGGCTTAAAGGGACCATGAAACGATTTTCTACTTCTTCCTCCTTAGCTTTAATCTTCAACTGAAAACCGAATTGAGAAATCCCGTCGTCGTGGCATGCATGGGCACCGGTGCGATGGCCCCATGCTTCTACTGTGCTTTCTAAGCACACCATAGAACTTGTCATTCGCAAGTGACGATAAGTTTCGTCAGGACAGTCATTAGCCACGAATACAATTTCAAATATTCGTCGACGGATACATTGTTGACGAGCCCATACGTCCGAGCGACGCAGTTCTCGTGCCCAATGCGTGAGCTGGGGTCGCCTGACGTCATTTTGGTACCGCTGACGTGCTTTTGGTACCGCGGATGTATCATTGTGAAAAGGCGGAGAGCTATAGCTTTTGAAGTAAAGGAGGTACGAAATAGTACGCTATATTTTCAAATGTTCGTATTGAAAAGCTGGCTTTCAATTTTCGGCCCTCTTTCTTTTAGCCCTCTAAACGATATGTGATTAGTGAATTCCCAATTTAAAATCATTTATCTAAGCCCAAAATTCGCTTCATGGCCCCTTTACCATGGTTCCAATACTCGTCACTCAATGGCCAAAATTCGCTACACAAACCAGTGTTTCAGGAATGCACCATAGTTTTAATTTTTTTTTGAGGTTCATTACGCAAACGTAGTGAAGGTCGTGCGACCTTACTGAAAATCCGTCTATGGGGACCACCAGGATTTCTTAAATGTTTTGACGTACCCGTAAACAAACTTTTGAGGGGTCAGAGATATTGGTTGATGTTTCGTAAAGGGCCTGACGTACACTTCAAGAATTTTTAAAGGGTATAAGAGACCCATTATAGTTTCTTTGAAAGGCCTGAAGAGTCCGTTTCAATATTTTCCTGAAAGTACGGCATTCATCAAAATCTTTTTAACGGGCTTGTGGGAGAGATCAATGTATATGCGTCAGAGTGAGGTATAGTGCTTTTATTGTATTATTTCGGTTGCCAGATTTTGTGAAAGTGCTTGGGTTTCGGTATGTTCGAAGTTAACCCTGGGTTGCCGGAGACTTTGAAGCCTATTCTTCGGGGTTTGCAGCCAACCATGCATTATTTTGTGCTTCATGTTTTGGAAAACTTGTGTAACACGGCTCTTTTAGAGTGGTGGTACTGGGGCAGAACTTCATGCATTAACTTTGCGACATCGCCCCTCACGTCGCTCACCAAGGCCTGCTACACGTCGTTTTCTTCCTTACCTTTTTGAAAATCGTTTTAGACAGACTAACACTGCTAAAAGAAGGGGAACTGAAAAGTGACGAGTCGTCTGCAGGCGAAAAATGTCTCGCGAAATACTCTCGCGGTTGGCCGGGTCGCACAGCCCACGAACGATGAGAGGGAAAGAGAGAAAGTTAAACGGCACTTTCTGTTTTAGTCATGCAAAAAGGCAAGGAGCGCACCATTTCGCTAACTGCGCTTAGATTCGGGCGGGCGTTTAAAATCAAGCTTTTTGAAAATATTTGTTTTATCTGCAAACGCGAAGTTTCTCAGGCTTGATATATTTAGGGCGATCCCTAGATATCATTCTAAATCGTTTGCAATAATAATAATAATAAATCCAAGTTGGGCTTATCAGTGGCCCTTTAAGTTCAGACGCAGCTGACGAGCTAATGGGACCAATCAAGCAGCGTCAAAAGCGCAAGTCACCATGCATTTTCTGTTCATGATTGGTTTAGCCATGATAGAACACGTGCACAACCATGACGAACACCATGATGGTGCTCTTTTGACACCGCTGGATTGGTCCCACCAGCTCGTACCGTAGGCTGCGCGTGGACTTAAGGGGAAACAAAGTATAAGTCTATTTAGTTTCCTGTTCCCCCCAGAGCCGATCACTTGATCTCAAAATCTCTTGCAACTATTATAATTCCCGAGAGAGATACCCGCATTCACCAGCAAACCGGCCAAGACTCCAAACGTATTCAACGTCAAAACACTTCAGTGACTAAAAATGAAAGCCGTTTACAACTCCCTGTAACGCCGAATTAGAGCGCAGCTGTTGAGGAGGAGGAGGGAGGGTACGGAGAGGAGGGTATGCCCTCCTCCTCCTCCGTACCCTCTTTTCCTCCCCTCCCCTCCTCTCCTTGTCCCTCTCCCCTCCTTCACTTTCATCTCCTCCCTTCCTCCTTCCCCTCCTCCTCCCCTCTCCCCTCCCTTCCTCTAAAAGAACTTGTTGTTGGGCTAGTTGGTGTTGACTGTATTGAACCATAGTTAAAAGCGCTAAAAGAAGTACACAAGATAGAAGCGGCCGTGTTTGTCGTCTATCTTGTGTACGTCTTTTTAGCGCTTTTAACTATGGTTCTGTACCTCCCTTCCTCCTCCCTCGCGACGTCGCTCGTGAAGTCACTCGTGACCCTAGTGACCATCGTGACGTCACTCGTGAAGGCCTCGTGAAGGTAGTGAACCTCACGAATCAAGGCCACGTCATGACATTCGTCGTGACGTTCATGAGTGACCTTCGTGACGTCACTCCTGATGTCACTGGTGACCCTAGTGACCCTCGTGACGTCACGTTTGAAGTCATTATGGGAAACGTCCCATAATGCAACGCTCGGTTACGCCGACGGCGACGGCGACGGCGACGCCGCTCAAGCCGGAAACAGGCACCTAAAGTGCTGTTTATATATAAACAGCACTTTAGGTGCCTGTTTATGACGGAGTATACTCCGTCATAAAGTCAGCGAGCGCATGCGCTCGTTCACGCTCGCTGACGCTGACTGCGAACGGGGTGTCTATATTCCAACGTCAAGTTGAACGCGGCGCCGCGCTGAGCAGCTCGACGCGCGACACCGTAGGTTGCGACGGACTTGGGCAAGCTCTACGTTCAACGTTGGACGACGACGGCGCCGACGGAGGCTATCCCAGAAGCCCTCGCGCGAATGCCTTATTCGGGAATCCGGTTGGCGGGGCGTTGGGGCCAGTTGGAGTGTGCGAGATGTTCATTTCTGGGATCTGAACCTGTCGTTTTTGCCGCGTGTCGTGAGTTGTTGTCGTGTTCCCGTGTTGGTGTGCGTATTTAACGTTTGTGCGCTTGACTGGGCGAGTGTGTGCGTGGACGTGGACCGCTCCGAGGATGCGCCACCCTCGATTCTCGATAGGCCTATCGACCTAACGAGCCGGTGGGGGTGGGCCGTGGTGTAGGGGTGCCGGCAAAGGCTGGAAGCTCCATGACGCGCCAAAGGTAGGGTTCATTAGAATTAAGGATGACCTAATGTGTGTGCTATTTATAATCATCTGCTAGTCGCACTCACCGGCAGTCGTTCCCGATCAAAAAAGCGTCGTCGAATGTACGGGAACGGTGTATACAGTGAAACCTCTGAACTGTTTAGCAGGCCAGAAATTTTCAATTGGACTGTCTCAGCTTGTAAACGATAGTAGCGGTACGCGATAACAATTGGACTGCATCCTGTACTGTTTGTATAGGCCTTGTAAAGTGCGTTACAATTTCGAATGCGTGCACTGCGTAATTTAGGCATCGTCCGGTTTCTTCAGTGTCCGTTTCTTAAGTCAGCGGGAAAGTCTACTATGATGATAACACACAGATTCTTTGTCAGAAAGAGGTCTCTGTATCGAGTGCATTGATCTCATCGAAGCATTCTGGCGGAATCGCCGAAGTCGCCTGGCACGATTCTGGCGAACCTGCGACGCAGCTAGGTTCGACAAACGCGATATCGTTTTTTTTATTTTTTTTATTCTGACATTTGTATGACATTTAGGAGAAAATAAACGCTGTTTCGCACTCGTTATGACGATCATTTGCTTGTTTTTCAAATGCTAACAACTACCCCGAATGGTTATTTTGAAGCGTGACATGACAACACGAGGACGAACAAGACTAACCGATTGCATCTAGGCTAGGTGGCGCAAGCTACCGCCCATAGACAACCCGTGCAGACGATGCGGTTGCCACGGAGACGCGCACGCACAAAGTGGGGCAGTTCGTCGAGGCGCGCTGGACCAACGTTGGTCTACGCTGGACTGCAAACACCATCGTTCGGGCGCTTCTCGGCGCGGCGTAGTGGCCGACGAACGTCGGTGTGCGCCGGCGCCCGTAGCGTTTGTCGACGTTGGAGTATAAACAGACCGTAAGAGCTGCGCTCTAAAGGCTCGGTTATACTCCGACGTTGAGCGCAGCGAACGCAGCGTAGCGCAGAACGTGCGCGTTTCATTGGCCGGCGGATAGGAACTCGATATTCGTGATTAATCAGTATCTGTGTACGCTGCGCTACGCCGCTTTACGTTGCGCCCGTCGACGTTACGTTGGAGTATAAACGCAAATTAAAAGAGTTGGCAGGACTCTAAAATCATCGACGGCCATGCTGAGGCAGCGATGCCAGTCAAGATGGTTTAAAGTGTTAATATCTCAATACCCCTGTTGCCAGAGCGAAAAAAGTGCTCGGTTTTGAAGAAACACTTTGTGCTACAACTGCTGGGGCGGCAAGCTGCTGTTGCCTTGACGTTTCCTCTCCGCTTATGCCCTAACTTCTTTTAGCTGCCTCTTCGAATGCATAAGATTAAATAAAACACATCGGGAGGCGGAAGGAACGACGGTATGGCCATAGCTCTCTAACATAAGACAAGTGCGGAGGATGGGGAAAGGGGGGGGGGTAAGAGGGTGCAAGAGCTGGCACTCACTGCCTTGTGAAGAGCAATACTCGGAAACAGTAATTGTAGACCTTATAATTTTTTTTTCTTGAGGGCCAACGAAAGACGATTTTCAATGCTAACAGGAAATATAGTGTCACAAACTGTGCTTGAAAAACTGTCAGTCATAACAATTTCGAAAAAAGCGAGAACAAAGCAAAGGGCTTAGTTTCGAAACATTATCCGAAACCAGCATTATAGATTGAAGTGTTGTGCTTTGCCTAAAAATTCCATCTATTTGTATATCTTTTTTTCAGCAGCAGTTATCACATTAGATACATGTGAAACCTTAAGGTCGGTGTGTCGGTATATCTGCAAAACAGCCAAGAGGATTGGCGCACAAGCAATGATGCAAATCTGTTATTGCGTAAATAAACCACTGGCCACCGTTGAGGTAAGTAGTGCGATTACCAGAGTACCCACATTATTGAATGAACAATCAACGGCGATAGACGGGATCTCACACGCGTCGCATCAGCAGTCAAGGAAAGAAAGTTGGTTCCCACGTCTTCATGACTTCATTACACATTTACTCGATTCAGCACAGGATTCGGCAACAGGTGCACTCTCCCCTATTGCCTAGGCACGTTCTTGAATAATCAAAGCATCAAGTGCATTTACTACATGGCCGATACTTATATCTGAGATACAAAACAGTGTTTTGAATAGTTGTGCTCTGATTTCATTTTTACTTTCAATTATTTTTATCTCAGGGCCCGTACGCATTACAGAGAGGAGGGGGCACTGTAACATAAATATAAAAGCAAAAACAATAAAAAAGGGGAAAAAGTAATACAATTTAGTACGAAATATTATTTAACAAATTAGTAATTTAAACTTTAACATCGGCGATATTAGTAATTGTAAATATGACTGAAGGAAGTCGATTCGAATCAATGGAGGTTTGAAGCAAGAAGGAGGTGATAAAAGTAGATGTGCCGCAATGGGGGATACTCACCTCCAGTGCATGATTGGTGCGTGGCGATATAATAAATGGTTCTGAAAATAGGGCGTGGCAAATTGTTGGGTTATAGTGCCGAATCTTGTGAAACAAACATAGGGAAAATATTGTTATACGGAGGAAGAGATTATGTGAGGATGGGGATGCTTTCATAGACGTAATGCTAGCTATGTGTGAATTGTTATAAAATATAAAACGAGCGGAGCGATTTTGGTTGGATTCTACTGCCGATGCAAGGCTGATACCAGGGTACCAGAATAAGATCTCAAATTCACATTTAGTACTACTAAACGTTTTATAAACCAGTATTAATAAAACGGGGGCAAGAGAAACATTATTTAGGGTGTAACCCAATATTTTATTAACACTGTTATACGGATGAAGTCGACATGAATATTCGAGGAGAGGTCATTAGTTAGTTAACGCCGAGGTATTTAAAGAAGGGCACAAAAAGGAAGATAAAATTATTGATAAAGTAGAAAGGGAAATCATCATTTTGACGAGAGATTCTCATGATTTTACATTGAGAGATACTAGTTCCATGTGCGAGTCGTTACATCATTGTGTAACCCTTTAAATATCGGTTGGCGCAGATACAAAAGCACGAAAAACCGCTTTAGAAGCAAAACATTGAAAATTGAACCCCAGCTTTGCTGTAAAAGATCCATTGTTGACCTAGTAACCACATGGAAACATTAACTTTTTGACCTGAAGACCATGCAACATTGCTTGAAGGCATTCTGGTTCACGACACAATTAGAATGCACAATTTACATGTGCATACTTGGACATGCGTTCAAACATTTTCCTTCCTTTTTTTCAAACCAAGGAGCCACTTGCTGTTTTATTAATATTAATATAAAAAGGGAATAAAAATGATTCTCCTCAGTTCTAAGTCTCCTCGGCTCTTTGAGCACTAAGCATGTTATTGTGAAAATACATGAGCAGAATACAAGGATTGCGTAAATGTTTCCCTGTTCGCAGGTACAAGAAGTGCTCGGGTGTGAGAATTAGTCTGTCACGATACTTTTCCAAGCTTGAAGAGCTAGAGGTAAATATAACATATGTTTAAAAAAAATAATCTTTACGATACCAACAATTTGTGACGTCAAATACCACATTATCGGCGAGGGAATTCGCACCCACTTGACGTTCATCGAATGTGGTTTCGGTTTCAGATTAATACAAAAGCAGGGAACATTTTAATAAGTAAATCTATTTTAAGATAAATTCGAAACAACTTACTGAACTTCCTTTAGTGCGATGCAATTTAAAAATAACTAACCTAATAAATCAAAATTGTGCGCAGACCAGTACTCAGACCGTCATTAAAAAAAACGTAACCTTCAGTTCTTAGCGGGCATCCAGAGGGTCAACTACTACCCACACCAGACTCGGGAAAAGTAAGGCATTTTCGTGTAGGTTCTGCTTTTACAGTTCAGCCTTTTCCGGTTCAGGACGTGCACGAGGAACTTCAGGAAGCAGCCAACCATCGTTTCAGCTAATTACCAAATTCACCACCCTCTCCCGAGCTCGCCGTTTTGGTTTCACTTTGAATGTTCCTAACCAAGGTTTAAGCAAGATGCTTACACAAAAGTTAACAAAAACAAAATAAATAAATAAATAAATATATTTCTTGTAATTATTGACGTAGATTGCGCAAAAACGCTAGTAAGAAGAAATTGAGCCAGGTTGTTTCTTCATTGGTGAAGAGAAAGCAAAACTGGCAGACAGTAATTTTCTCGAATGTACTAGAAACATTCTACCCAGTTTTTTAATAATAATTATACTATAGTTCTTTGAAGATATATAGAAACCCTGTGCTAAAACCAAATTTAAAAAAGGCAATAGCTGCTTGTCGAATCCACGCATAATATATTGCCACGTTTTTGAGTAGGAAGACGATTTCGGTTGAGTAAAGAAATGTTGAATAAATGAGAATAAGTGATACACTTTTTGTATTTTTCAATAAAAGTTCAAGGATCATTCGACCACCCCATTAACATGAGTGAAACAAACGTAATTGGGTTGCAAGGCCAGCTAGGAATCCGTAGACAATTTTTATCTCAACTAGGTGGCTTTGGAAGGATGAACGCATTATCTCCATCTATCAATGAATATCTTCTAACTTTCACAATTAAAACATCCGACCTCTGAAGGCGTTAATCATCGTAATCTCCGTGGCACAAAAGACGGCAAGCTGCTCACACACGTAGGCGTCATAGTCTGCTGCAGGTTAAAAATAGCAGGCCAAGCCCCTCTCACAAAACTCTGTTTGCCATGATTGATGGTTTCTTCCTTTCCACTCGCTCTCCTTCCAGCGTTCACTCTGATAAAGGGGAGTGCGCGCAGGGCTTTGTGGGAAGAGCATGTCCTGTTATTCTAAACCTTCACTAAACTGTGGACAAAAGACTGCGAGTTCCGAAAGTATGTGAAAGTCTTGTGGCGGAATGATGTCCGTCGTTATGGCGATGATGGACAGTAGACCATCTTAGGCAACCCACCTGCAATAGGTACTCTCTGAGGCGTCCTGCGGGCACGTCCAGCATCAGGTTAGACTCCCTCTGCGTCCCACCTCACGGAACACCTTGCGCAGGTCCTCCGAAGGGGACCGTTGCCGTAACCGGAAAAGAACATCCTCGGCCGGAGACAGCAGCAGTAGTTCTCGAAGTCGTACCAAAGCTGCGCACAGAGAGACGATCGTGAGTAGCTTGAACACCGTCAGCATGGCATATTGAGCGCACATTTTTAACTTGCCTGTGTGTTTCTTTTTTATTTAGCTTTTTTATTTAAAAACGCAAAAAAAAAACTCAGATTGCGCAGCATTGCGTGGCGAGCGTCCCGTACCACAGTGGGAGTTGGCCAGCAGCCAAGAGAGCACTGGAAAACACCCAAAACAACAGCAACAAGAAACAGAAAAGGAAAGGAAGAAGACGCCGAGACGCTGGAGAAACTTCAAAAATACTTTTCTAGACGCGAACAGCGTCGGAAACAAAAATGAGACAAAAACAAAACTAAAAAGTATAAAACCAAAGATGGGGACGCTAAAAGGCACGCATTGCGTATCAGGGAAGCCAAGACTGGAAAGTAGTGTCAGCCGCGTTTCTCATAAAAAGCAATTATGCATATGACGGTTTGATCAATAGAGATCGAGATGAAGCTGAAAATTCCTTTTCTTCGGGAGTGAAGGTGTATCCAATTAATTTAAACTGGCAGGTGAGAAAACAACGTGAAAATATAATGCAAAATCCAGTCAAACGGCCTTTGAATTAACTTTGGAAAACGAATTCACGATTTTTTTTTATCTCGTCAAGGACTTTACACTTTTTGTCGCGTTTATTCTAAAAATCAAATGGAAACCGTCGAAGAGTATCTCGGGGTAATAGAGTGGAAGCAACTGAGACGCTGAGGTCGATCGTTCTCCACTTCAAGACTTGTGTCTCCTTATAGTTTTATAAAATTATTTTTGTTTTGATGCGACTTTTTGGTATGCATCTTAGCATGATGTGCCCTTGAAAATCTTATAGCGGCAAATAACTACACATATATATATATATATATATATATATATATATATATATATATATATATATATTTAACTTATTTGAACTCCTGTAAAAAAAATTTGTTTTCAAATTCGTCTGAAAGTTTCTTTCGTTTCAAAGAAGTTTCGCAGACTCGCGCTGAATACTCTATTTTGTTTTGGGCAGGAGTCAAAAAAATGTCAGCGACGTCTTCTTTCGACATATAAAAACGCCGGACTGAGGTCTTCTAAAGATCACTTTCATTTTACTCTCAAATGTTTTCTTCTAAATCCCCCGGTCCCCTTGTGTGAGAGACAGCAACAACCGAAATCGACCAGCCTCAAACATGGGCTGCATGCTCACGATGGTGTTCTTGACAGGCTTGCAGTGACTCGAGCTTACTTCACGAGCACCGAGAAATTGCCAGCCTGACAGAGATACATTTCCGTACATACTCACGTGTTTGGGGTTGGTAGTTGTCGGTCGTGTCTCTCCGTCACTCAAGTGGGACTAGGGCAAAATAAAGCAACGTAAAAGGGACCTCACGTGCATATGGAGTTAAGGGAGTACCTTTAAACAAACTAAGAATCAAAAATTAATTCCAGCTTTTTACGTAAGTCTTATCAAATGAAGTTGTCCCACCAAGTAGTTGTAAGTAAAGAAATAAAACAGGACGCGATGTTAAAAACAAATAAGTAGCATCCGCTTAACGGCACAATGCCAGATGAAACAGATGTTCCAAATGACTTATAACAGATTGGGCCGACCGAACTTGTCACGTTTTTAAGAAATGTTTGACGGACGAGAACAAACGAATAATTTCCCGCATAATAGACGAAATTGAATCGGTCCGTTGTACCGTTCAAAGAATCCCGAGTGTGACAAGAAAAAAGATGACCATTTCTTGAGCGTGCCACTTAAACAATGCTCTTTGATCTCCCTTAGTGCACTTTCGCATAAAAAAAAGCACAATCAAAAGTAAACATTGCGTATCTTATTTGCCGGCGCGCCAATCGATTCTGTCTTCCGCGTGCGCGTACGCAGTATTAGGAGCGCCTCTAGACGGAATTTTAATTGCCTGAGTCCGGTCCGATGAACCAAGACAGTAAAACGTTCGGGGTAAGGGGCACGCTTCACTTCATTAGCTAAGTGAGGCGCGAATGTAGACAGCCTCGAAGATAGCCTGGATCCTCTGCCGATGAGATCTACGGTCATTTACTCTCGCTCCTAGTTCGGGACCCATTCGAGACTTGCCGGAACTTGGAGAGGTGTTTACTTGCACGTGCGCACAATTCGCGCCTGGGAGGTCGGTGAAAACAAAGGCTTTCGGGGCCGGGAAACGATGCCCCATCCGGGAATTCCTCGCATTCGTCGGCGAAAAAATACCCGCGTAAACGAAACGTGGGAAAGGAGAGACATTGTGGAGGTTTGGGTGCATCCCCGGCGAGTTAAACAACGGGCCTCCAGCAGTTGGCTCTCGGGTTTGTTGTGAAGTGCGAAAGTGGATTGCGAGGGACTCTTTGAAACCGAAAGTGTGCGAGGTAGTGTGTATTTAAGGGGTCTAAAGAGACCGCCACAACGTGAGAGTATTATTAATGGCCGCTCGCCGATTGCACATTATAACTGACCCTTATTTTTTTTTCAATGGGCGCACCAGCAAGTGGTTTATACGCCAGTCATTTCAATCCACAGCATTTTAGATAGAAAATCTTACCACGTTCAAAGCCTCCGAAGACGACATAAAAAATAAATACAACCCGACTGCCGTTTCTTAAAACGGTATTGCGGTTGCCTTCTTTCTCTTTCGAACAGTGATTTCCTACACACACCCTAGGGGGTGTACACCCGCAGTCCTTGTTTCTCTGAAGGCACGCCTTAATTCACAACGACTCCTCTATTCTCAATGCCCCCCACCTCTAACACCCCCTAACAATGTAGACCCCCCCCCCCCCCCCCCTAATTTCAATTCCTAAGGAAACCCCTGGTTGCGAAGCATTCGAAGGTTTTTAGTATGACGGTTTGCCAGCTCGACTCCTCGCTAATTCTTATTCCATGCGCTCTGAGCATGTATGAAACAAAAGTTTTACTTTAGTGTTCGGCGTAAACATATTTTTAAATCTTGTGGGCGTCGCCATGGTTCCACAGTTTATTTGCCACCAGGGCGCGCTCCCATTAGGCCCAGCGCAGGGTGGCGGGGAGTAGAGTTCCTGTATAGGCTCCCTACGCATTAGGCCCAGCGCAGAGTGGCGCGGAGTAGAGTTCCTGTATAGGTTCCCTACGGGTTCGGTAGGGAGCCTATACAGGAGCTCCACTCCGCGACACTCTGCGCTGGGCCTAATGAGAGCGCGCCCTGAAAAACAGACGCGCACCTCTGGCTCCCGTAGTACGGGAGCCAGTTTAGAGGCCTAGCACTTGCAGCATTGGCGCAGCCGGCAACGTGCAGCGGAAAGACGCATGTATTCTTTTCCTTATAGCCAATTATCAAATAAGAATTATTTATACTAATAATCATTTGCGCACGACTTACGCAATTTAGCGGTCGTGTCACGGGTTTTTTGTGACGTTATTTCATAACGTTATACTGTTTTCATAAGAGCAAGCTTCTTGTTGAAATTCAAAATGTACCTCTTAAACTAACTACCAAATAACTGTACCTCGCTTAGAAGAACACGTTTCTAACGTTAACCAAATGGGTTTACCAACATCTGTTTAGATTACTATATATATATATATATATATATATATATATATATATATATATATATATATATATATATATATATATAACACCAAAGAGGTTGGGGAAGTAGTACAGGGGGTGGGAGGATACCATCCCGCTGGGCATTTTCTTTAATGCGATCTTTTTCTAACGTAACTGAGCGCGCCCGACGCAAGAAGCAAATGTGGAAGGAAAACGACTCTACGCAGAGCGACAGCGAAATGGAGGCCCGCGCAATTGAGAATCAGCATCCTCGCAAGTTGAGCCATAACGTGATCTAGATTAGGCAAGATATGAAACGTACGAATGGAAAAAGTAGGGACATTGCCTAATGTTCAAGATGGCCTCATTCTAGATGACTTGGGCGATTCAAAAAGTGCATTCTTCCTTCGCAAACAGAAAATAAAAAAAATGAAAAAGAAACGGACAAGAAATAGAGATGTTTAGTAATGGCGATAACGTTAGAATAGTTGATGCTTAAAGCTATTGATATGAGAGCAGCCGCTGCATACAATGGCCTCGATTCTCAGAACTCGCTGCTTTCCATTCATTTATGCTTCTCAGTAGTCGTTGTCAAAGAACGGGCACAGAACTGAATTGATCCGGAATGCCTGCAAGATCCGATGCATTACAGCGTTTTGTGAGAACACGTCCTCAAATGCATAATGTAAAACATTGCGAGGAGATTAAAATAAGAAAGGTCAGTTGAGTAAATAAATAAATAAATGAATTCAGTAACGCTGCAGTCAGTTTTAAAGTATTTACTTATTTATTTGTTTTATGGTTGCGAGAAGGATTTTAAAACTAGGATATTTTTGACACAATATTCAGACGAGTGCTTTTTGCCAAGAACACGATTCAAATATTTAAATCATCAGAATGCAATAATAGGCTCTTGAGTTTACTTTCTATACATGACTCGTATAGCGATTTTACAAAGGTCCTATCACTGCTAGGGCACAGTCAAGTACATGTTTTAGAGCGTTGTCCGGCAGCAGCCTTCACATTCTTTCATCGAGACTTTACGTGGTATCAAACCACTTGTCTCGCTTGTTTATGGAATGGAATTGCCCACGAATTATTAGTTTTTTCGCCTTGTTATATAGGCTGGCTTGTCAGGGCTGTTTATATAAGTTTATATTGTTAGGTGATATCGCCGTCGGTACTGTTCTTATTATGTCTCTCGCATTAAGCCCAGTAAAAGAAAGTCCGGATACATTGCACGCCCTGCACCTCGTTTGGTTGAGAAAACTAAAATAAAACACAAGGAGACTACTAACTGGAGGTATTAAATGTTAGCTGAAATATATAAACTCTCTTTAATGTAAGTTTTAACCTTCCAGGAGTAAGAAAACAAAATCAAAATAAAAGTTAGGAATGAAAAAAAGAGTTTTTCGCACGTTTAGATGGCGAAAAATAAGTAAGCCCCCATGGGCACCTGGTGCCTCCGCTGTAGGTGATAAATGTAGCCAGTGCATCAAGAGGTTTAGTGATGCAAAGCTATAAAGACAGCTGCGTATTTATTACTCTCAGACATTCAATTGTTGAACAGGCTAAAACGAACACTGAGCAAGTCTATATGGAAAAGGCTGCTCTGCTCTGTCGTACGAACACCGCAACGAGGATCGACAAAACGTTGCGACAACACTAAATAACAATTTCTCGTAACTATTTTTTCTTAAAATGGGCAAAAATGACAACAGTCACGATAATAATTTTTGCTGGATTTGGCAGAAAATTTTGCGCGTAAAAAGGGGGAGGAATTGACCGCTTGTAGCTGATGGCGAGTTGAACGGACGTTTTTAGCGGTTTTCAGGCGACCTTCTGCACGTTGAGGCGCGATGGCGTTTACTGCTCGCCACGTCATCTGCCGGATCTCCCCCAGTCACTTTGAATTATAAATGAAACTCTTAAGCTAGTACAAAGCATGACAACCAAAGTAAATCTTTTATACCGCGAGTATATGATGTTAAGAGCGGTTCTGACACTAGACGTTGTCCAGTAAAAAAAGCGAAATTTTGTTTTTGTTTATTCTCATTGCATTCTAAAGTGAAGTTGGCTGGCAGCATCGGTGGTTCGAATTATTCCCTGAGGCGCTTATTGGTGGCGCTGGCGTTCGCGAAATTGTACGTTGACGCTGTCATAGGACGTCGAGTGATCGTGGTGAGAAGGGCACGCATTTATTAATAACTTTACAATACAATCCGGGCTCCAGTGTCAACAGTGTGTTGAAATATGCTTTTTATTAGGCGCTTAGAAGACGTTCCAGGCGTTTCTTTGTCGTAGTAGTCCCAAGCGAAAAGATTCCGCCAGGCGTATTTACAGCAAACTGTTTCTCACGCGTAAATTTCAATTATACGGACGTATGTCATTTATACAAATGTATAACTTATTGAACTGATTGTCAGAAGGCCAATTAAGAAAACAGATTCCGACTCGATGTCC
The DNA here is from genome assembly GCA_037355805.1 of Ixodes ricinus. NCBI lineage: Eukaryota > Metazoa > Arthropoda > Arachnida > Ixodida > Ixodidae > Ixodes > Ixodes ricinus. The sequence continues at coordinate 12,587 of JAZHYW010029986.1, read as the reverse complement.
CGGGCACTGGCCCCAAGTCGTTTCGAGGCATTGTGTTTCCCTTTCCTCCAAGCATCGTACACCTCCGTCTAGGTTGGTCTAGGACTCGTGCTCGCCGGTGTACACAGCCAACGGAGGTCAAAGATGGCGTCTCGGGTGTCGGCCCCTCGGCGCGCAGGGTCTTCCGAGCGAGGGACGTGGCCGTCGCTATGGCGTTGGGCCGCACAACCACACATTCAATGATATACATCGACACCTTAGTTCAATTCAAAACTCGGGAAGTGTAATGTCTGACAAAGAAAAAAAAAAGAGAAAAGAAGCGATTGGCATGCGCCTAGAAACTGAGGAAGAGGAGGATACGAAAGCGCGCGGGGACGTCTCAACGCCGAGCTCTGGTTGGAATGATTAGTGGGTAGACAGAAGGCTAGCAGCCTTTGTCTCCACTGCACTCGTCGAACTCGTTAGAACGCGGAACGCCGGCGTACGTAGTTTGACCTTCGCATTCGTACGCTACCGACGAGGGCAGCGCAGACAAAGGCTTCCCACTTATCATTAAAACCAGAGCTCGGCGTTCTGACGGCCACAAGCGCTCTCGTCGACACCTGTCCCTCAATTTCTCGGCCCATACACACAAAAGTTTGTAACCCCCTCTCCGGATTGACAATCCCAAAATAGACCTCCGTGCAAAAATCACTTACCATATTTCTTATTTCGATAGAAACCTCGATACGTATTCAGTAAGGTAACTTCGAGGAGAGGCTCTCTGTGAGAGTCTTCCTTCCCTTGCACTAACGATAGATACCACTACTACGCAATTACTCTTCCGGATAAAATCTGATTACAAATGACGGTTGAATTTGTTTAGCTTTCTCAACATGGTCTTTTTTAACTCTAGTTAAAACAGAATAGATAACACTTACAATAAAGTCTAATTTAGAACTCGCTTCGAGAACCCCCTTTCTCCTCTAAGCTCCCAAGTAAACACACGCGACTAACGAAGACGAACGGCGCCGGTGATACGTCTCTCATTTCGCTGAAACAAGGAATGGAAGCTGTCGCGGGAAACGGATTGCTTCGAATAAATTTTGAGCCACCGCTTCGTGATTTAAGGCCTTTCAGAAATGGAGCGAGAGAGAGAGCGAATAGATGAATGAGCTCCCGGTGCGCCGCCCCCGCCACCACCATCCCTGTAAAGCGTGCTCTGCCTCATAATTAGTCGAAGTGCGGCGAAGCCAGCTTTTTCCTGTGGCGTGCCAGCGCCATGCGGCGCCGTGATAGCGGTTCCTCAAAACCTGCGGGCTTGGGAAGACACGCCGGATTAGGCAAATTGACTCGGAAATCACCTAATGGCAGAAATGCGGACGTTAATAACTTTATATAACTGTGTGTTAGAAGCGTAGGCGGGAAGTCCATTAGGTTGGTCTCAGGGGGTCTTTGTCACTGGCGCCAGGTTCCCAGGGGTGCGGTGAATGATGGTGGATGAAGTAAAATAATCCTGTTCTGTGTGCAACACGATAAACAAACAATAAAATTAACAAAGAAAGTAAGAAAAGTAGAAAAAGAAGAAAACGAGAAAAAATCGCCTCATGATTACACAAGGGTTGAACTTGTGCTCCGCTAGACTACGTTTTCTTTCTTCTATTTTTTTTTTTGCGACGAATTTCTTAATTTTGGAGGCTCGTAGGGTCTAAAGCTCGTATTGTTTAAATTATCAGTTTACTTTCGTGAATCAATTAAAACATTTGAAAAATGGAAACCAAGCGGAAGGTGGAGGAAACTAGTAATTATATTATGCAGTAAAGCAAAAACAAATGTTCTTTGTTTCTTCTCTTGTCAAATATAGTATCTCGCGGAATAAGCTTTATATTAAAACAAATCGTCAGTTAAAAGCTTAATGATTCGGACAAGCTTGCAAGTTTGTATATCCTTAGGTTCCTCCATTCCGTTTCGAAGAAACACTGGAAAAAGAATAGCACCAGTTCTGGAAGCAGTTTGACGGCAAAAATTTGGAAACGTGCAACGGCCAAGTAGAAGGTGAAGAAAAAGTTAATAATTCAACTAAAATATTTTTGAGTTCGATTCTCGTTACAGAAAAGCTTTGCCCTTCGAAGTCACTTGATGCAACAATAACATTAGTGTCAGCGACTAGGACAACCCACCCGCTAGTCAGAAAGTTGAATAAGCCTCTGGGTAGGGGAATAAAGGAGGATGAAGTTGATCACGCAACACGGACGGCGGTTCTTTACTTACGCACCGGCTGCGAGTACTACATGTTGGCAGCGGTCCTAACGACACTCCTTCATGAAAAATATCCACCAGCGTTTTCAGCAGATGAATGGACCCTCGATCCACAGCCGTGAAGTCCTGTTAGTCAAAACAAAGTGCACTAACAAAACAAAAAAAAACACCGGCAACTAATTTATTTAAGAAGGCTACTCCTGTTTTTGACTGTCAACCGCCAGAAGCGTTCGACTTCACCAAATCTGAAAATTGGCATCAATCGATTCAGCTCTTTGAGCTATTCCGGGTTATATCTGGTCTCCACAACAAGCCTCCAAATAACAGGTGCACACCTTAATTTACTGCATGCGCGAGACAGAAGAAGATAATCAGCACTAACCTAAGCTCACCCAGGAGCTCTTATTACAATAGGACGCCGTCAACAAAGTTTCCGAAATTCCTTTTGTTGTCCACCATAATATTATCTACAACCGAAGCAAATTTTCTCATGAGAACAATGAATAACATGAACCTCTCAGACATTTTACCACTGATCTGCATTCTCTCGCAACAACTGTAACTTTGGAGTACCCCACAATAAGATGATACGCGAATGCATTGTTGTGGGCGTTCAAGATTGAAAACAATAAAAGAAATGCAATTCGATGCACCATTAACAGTAGAGTCAGCGATCAAAATGGCCCACCAGTCAGAAATGGTAAGAAATTACCAGATGCATGGCGCGGTGTTGACGACATCAACACCGTTCACGTGTTCAAGACTCATCAAGAAAAACACCCTTCAAGGGAAGCACACATCGGTTATTTTACTCTTACGGCAGGAAGGACCACTCCGAAGGCAAGTGTCCAGTCCAAAATGCCAACTGTTACAAATGTCAAAGACTGATTCACTTTGCAAACGTTTGCACCATCCGCACATATATCCGAGATGTGGACTATGCACGCCTTACAAAACACAACTTCCCGGGCGTTCGTCAGACCGCAGGAACACAAACCTGGAATGTTAAGGTGGAGGTCATCGACAATCCAATTACGTTCTCAATAAACGCAAAAACAAATGTCGCCGCTATTTCTTAGAGAGTGTACGACACATCCTAGGACACATAACCCTGATAACACTGACACGTGTTTTGAAAAAGCCCGGTCAAGAGAAGCCAACAATGGAGTATTGCAAACGCAACTAAAATACTACAACAAATTGGCAACAACATAACATATATGTCGTTCCTGATTTACAGGCTCCACTGCTTCCAAGAGCCCAGCAGGGGTGGCCTCGTCTCGCCCTTTTTGAACACCTGCTACTTGATGTCAGAAGGATGTGAGCAGAACGCAGTTAACGATGTCGACGCCAGAGGGCTCTGCAGGACTGTAGCCGCCAATCCCTGGCGTTGTCCGTTAAGATAGAAGGCCACGATTCAACATACTGAACAGTCCATACGCGAGGAGGTATATGTTGTCATCAACCTTGATGAACCGCTTCTCGGACATGGGGCGAGTACAGAACTTGAATCTGCCAAATTAATGCATGCAGTCATAGACCCAACCTTTGCGGAATGTCCCCACAGACACCCAGATCGTTTCAGCGGCATTGTAGTAATGAAGGGTGAATACAAGATCAAGCTGACTGATAATGCCACGCCAATTTTAATAAACACGTCGCATCTTGTACCCTCGGCTCTGATATCAAAAGTTGAAAAAATTTGGAGAAATGCTAAAGGACGAAATCACAAAGCACCTACTGCGTGGTGTTCTGCAATGATGGTGGTTTGAAAGTCAAATATGATGATGTCAGATATGTCAGAATATGTGTTGGTCTGACACAGCCTAAAAAGAATATTGAGTGCGAGAAGTCGGTCTTGCTATCAGTGGAAGAAACCTTGGGCAGTCTTTCGAATGCATCTTTGTTCTCAAACCGGACGCCAAGGCAGGCTTCTGGAATATCAAGCTGGCAGCAGAATCACAGCTGTTGACAACTTTCATCACCCTATTTGGTCGCTTTCGCTTTCAAAGACTTTCGGGGATATCATCTGCACCTGAACATATTCAAAGGAAGGAGAGTACCATCCTGGAGGTATGATGTCATATGGACCTTCTCCTGGTGACGGGGTCCAACAATTGGAGGCACATGAGTCTAGGCTCGAAGAACTTCTTCAAAAACTGAAAACCGCAGGATTCACACTTAAAGGGGCGGTGCAACGATATTAAATTTAAAAGATTTTCACTTTAAACGGGCTTACTGCCACTAGTGAGACTTAAGTATAAAGTATACTCGCACGCAACACCAATGGCCAAGAAACTCCATTCTTGCGGTGTAATTTCAAGTACAAAAGCGAGCGTTTTCATTCAATCTCTGCTTCTCGAAACTTGATAACGTAACTGTGAAATTGTGTACCCCCCCCCCCCCCCCGTGACGATATCTGAATTCGACTCATAGATTGGACCCGAGCATTGTGTGGACACTCGATTTTGGCTCGGGATAATAGATAGCTCAAGAAGCATTCGGGTAGTGGCCCGTGTCCAATCACTGCAATGACGACAATAGCCAAACCATAACACTTTCTGTAACTCAGTGCGTGTCCTGTGCCTTGCCAACCCCAGCGCGTGGCAACGATTAACTTTGGCGGCATATAAGCGGCCCCAGATTACGTGGCCGCTTGTTCTGACTGCAAGTTTAGAGGGTAAACACTGCTCGTTTTTTTTTACTTTTTTTTCTGCGACTTTGACTTTGTGTGGTAAAAAAAGAAGAGGTATTTCATATGTTATGAACGTCAGGAATCCGTCGTAAACTGTTTTTGCGCAAAGTACAAAAATTGTTGCATCGCCCTTCTAATAAGAAGTGTGAATACAAGAAGACTTCTATTAAGTTTGTCAGCCACGTGATCAGCAATCAAACTTCGGCTTGATCCAGAACGGATTGAAGCAATCACTAAAATGCGACCAATCACCACAGTTCATGAGATACGGCAGTTCACTGGAATGGCCAACGGATTCGGTAGATTTATTCCACATATGTTGCAAAAACTCAAACCCCTGCGAGGTTTTTCCCCCAAAAAGACACAAAGTGGGCCTGGGACGTTCAGCAGGAACTCGTTTGAGGAACAGTTAAGAAAGACATTCATAATGCCACAACCTTGAAACTGTATGATCCAGGGTAATATCTCATCGTTTCGGCAGTTGCTTTGTCGTATGGCCTTGGAGCCGTGCTCCTGCAAAAGGACGAACAAGAAGATGTGGGGCCCGTAGCTTTCACATCCAAAGAACTAAATGACACGACGGTCAGGTGCGCACAACTTGAAAAGGAGGCGTACGTCGTAACATGAGCGTGCGAAGGTTTCGAAAAGTTCCTAGTGAGAACGAGGTTCCATGTCCGGGCTGATCCCAGTCCGCTTGTCCCTCGCTCTGGATCGAATGAGCAACACCTTATTCCGGCTTGAATACGACAGTTCAAACTTCGTATCATGAGGTTTTCCTTCACAAGAGATCTCCCATGCTCACGGGAAATAACTGTCCACAGCTGATGCGCTGTACAGATCGCCGGTAGATTGGCCAGGAATAACTCTGAGAGAGGAGCCAGATGCATTGGTACAAGCCCTCACCGGTGCTTTGCCGGTTCCAAGTGAATATGGAGACAATATTCAGACATTGCAACGAGAAGGCTAGATCGAGAGAAAACTGATGGAATATACCATCACTGGAAAGCCCACAAAGGACAAGGTTGTCCCTTAAGCGACACAGGTTTGTTTTGCAAGAGACATCCTATAACTATACAAGACGGGCTTTTCGTGAGGTCAAAAAGCCTTCTCATTTGCGAACCGCTTCGGAAAAAGGTGTTAAATAAACCTTATGAGGGACAGTTGGGCATTCAAAAATGCCACGAACGATCAAAGATGTCCGTCTGGTGGCCAGGGCTCAAGACGCACCTGGAACAGCTAGTCACGAACTGATCCAGATCATTTGAATCATGATGCCATCGAAATTCCCAGACCTCTTTGCACTGAACGAAGAAGCCTTCTTCCTGGTAGTCGATTTACTACTCGCGGTATGTAGAAGCCTGAAAGTTGAGGCAGATAACATCCGAAGCAGTAATTGATCACATCAAAGCAATGTTTTCTCGTCGTGGGATATGGGAAGTCGTGGAATCGGAGAATAGTCCCCAGTATTCGTGAAAATTATTTCGATATCTTGTTGCGAAGTACCAGATGACGCATATCACAAGCAGTCTGTACTCGCAGAGTAACAGAGAGGCTGAAATGATAAAGTAGTCAAAGACATCCTAAAGCAGTCGGATTACGCCAACCTCGGCCTTCTGTCTTACCGGACAATGGCAGTGACTTGCGGCTGCAGTCCACCCGAGCTGCCAATGGACAGTCAGCTAAGAACGACTCTGCCAACTCTTCCCTCAGTGTTAAGTACAAGGCTACTGAACCCCAAGGAATTTAGAAAAGCTCGAGGTGCACCTAAGCACTTCATATGAGTTGTGTATGCGAAAGCATGCAAGCCGCTCGTCCGCTCCCTTTTTCGTCTGCTGCGTACTTTTCGTTGCCGGTCAGCACGCGAGCTCCCCTGGTGACCTTGGACGCTCAAGGTTAACGGCGCGCTGATGGTTACGCAGCGCCATGGGGTGAGCGGTCGTGGAAACTGACGAGCGCAGCGGCCAATGGGAGCCCCGTTGATGCGCGCCAGCCAATGGGACCGAAGGCGAAATCCATCAGCATTACTTCGCTCCTTTGGGATCGGGGAAACTAGGTGCCGTTTTCGCGCTTCAGACTGATGACGTCAGCTCGCTCCGTGAGACAGTTAATGCTTTCGCATTAAAATAAAGAGACAAGGAAGAAAAAAGAACAACAAATGAGAAACTTTAATAACCCACTGGCAGTGTGTGAACACTTGAACCAACCTCGTGAGAGCAATGTCTGGGTGAGAAACGAGCCAAAAACAAAAACAAAAAAATCCAGGAAAGAGTAAAAAATAAAAACTGCGGTCATACGCCGTAGAGACACCAACAGGACTCTACGTCAAAAACAAAAGCCACCTTCCTCCTCTGCCGACGGACGTAAATGAGCAGACTTCACCACACTGAGTGGTATCAAATTCCAGAACAACGGAAGCTCAGTCAGACCCGGCCCGGCTTCCAAGCGTGCTGAATTACATACAAGGTCGGGTCGTATTACCGAGAAACAGAAGAGGTTTAAAAAGTGACTCTCTTCAGCGTACTTACGCGTGCGTGCGTACGTGTGTGTGTGTGTGTGTGTGTGTGTGTGTGTGTGTGTGAGTGTGTGTGTGTGTGTGCGTGTTTATATATACGTGTGGTTGCGCGCGTGCCCCTGGTTTTTGCAATTTGTCTGTTTACGGATGTGTCTGCAACTTGATAAATTCTTTTTTTAGCCTTCTTCAGAGAAGGGAAGGTGTGTCCACGGTCCCTCGATAAAAAATAAAAGTGCGAAAAGGCACATGTGCTCGTGTCCGGAGCCCAGCAGTGGTGGTATCGTCTCGTCTTTCCTGAATATTGATACACTAGTGACCCTTGAAACGGCGTCACATGCCTCGAAGGCTCAAACTGTATGTAGCGTCCTCTGCGTGTATCATAAATCGAAATCCTAGATATGACAGCTTGATCGGTAGATCGAAATGCAACTCCAAATCTTTGTGTCGAACATCAGGCAAAAGACATGCATGGCATTCGGTTCCCCACCGTGGAAAATCAGGCGAATGCTCGATCACAGGACGAAAAAGACGACACTGGCAGTAAATGCATGTCAATAGATCTGAGTTTCAAATAGTCCGTCTTTTAAACATAAAAACTGTTGCAGAGAACTCAGAGCATGAGCTTTGAGTATGCGTATTATGTGCCGTTCATCAGGGTCCTCATGCTTGCGTCGTCATACATCATGTTCTTAATGCGAGCGAAAAGCTTTACAACCGACCGCTGATCTCCGATGTCATTTTGATAGGCGCGGTGTTGGGGAAAAATAAAACAGAACTCAAGTGGAAACTTACTTCATTTTTCAATCGTTCACAGCCGCTACGCTTCGAGTCGAGTTACTGAATTTTTTACTGGAAAGAAAATACCCTTTGCTTGTATTGTCATTCAAAACCCCCGTATTTTAGGTCAGTTTTATAACTTTTCAGGAAACAAACCCTACAAAAAGCTCGTGGGAGGGTCAACGACAGAGAGTAGAAGCCGACACAGAAAACAAAAATAAGCAATTCAACTCGTGGAACCACAAAAGTTTCTCAGGGGATTGGCAACAAAAGAAAATATAAAGGTCTAAAAAAGTCTATAATCGGAAAATATAGCGGCAATAAAGAAACAGTAGATATGACCGCGATGGCAACTACAGCGAGCGAAACGAAAAATGAATCGCCACCGTCGAAGAACCGGAAAAATCTCTGCTTGAACACTCGGGTTATGCGACACACACGCACGTGCGTATGCACACGCACGCAACGCACACACACTCAGACACGCCGTATATATATGGTATATATCCCCATTTGTTGTTATTGAATTAACCAATTTTTTTATTATCATATATACACGCCATTGGTCTCTTCGCCACAATGCCCAACATATATATATATATATATATATATATATATATATATATATATATATATATATATATATATATAGTATATATAAATATATTGCTATATAAACCGGAAAACGGTGAAAATTCAATGCGCGAGGCGGAAAGAAAACATAACCGCAAACATTCGGGAGATAGAATCAGTTGTCGCTCTGCGCAGAAATCCATCTTCCACGCGGGGTCGCATCACGTCGAGTATTTTTCCTCTACAAAACTAAACAGTACAACAAAAAAAAGAAAAGAAGGAGAAAAATGAGCGCGTCGCGTCGACCGCCGGCGCAGCTGCGCCGAGATCCACAGTGAAAATCCGAGTTGTGCGGCAGCAGCGAACCCGCAACAAAAGCGGCGGCAGGAAATGTAAGCAAGCAAGAACAGGCCCACGAACGAACCCAAAATAAGAAGCAGGCCTCAATACGACAGTGGCGGTCGGAAGATGGGAAGACAGTGTGAGAAAGAGAAACACTGGAAAAGAGGATAACGAAACTAGGGGAGGGGATGGGCGAACGAATTGAGGCCAACAGCCGTTTGTGCCCTGTCTGTTCACGGTGGCGCTTTTCTTTTTTTCCCGATCGCTGCCGCTGGTGGCTGCCCAACTTCCAGCAAATCGCCTCGAGTCTCTCAGAATGCGGAAGCGGTGCGGGGATCTGTTTCTTGTCGCTCCTCGATGGCCGTTGAAAGCATTTACGCGTCGCCGGCAAAAGGAGTTTCCTATTCGCACCGCGATTTGGTTCAGGCAAACGTGCTGCACATCTCGAACGAGGATCCACTACACACCTTGATAGAGCCGTACGCTCGATATGCTTCCGCCCAGTGTTCTTTCAGACTCATTGACGAGGTCGGTGTACCCTACATCCAAACTATTAGATTTCGAGATCTGTTTAAACGATGGGCTTATTCTGGAACAAACTAGTCTATAGAACACTGCTTTCAAGAAGTCACAGTTCTCAGTCGCTAAATCACGGCCCAGAAAGTGGGTGGTAACAACTGCAGACAACCAGGAATCGTTCGCGCGATGCGCACGAACTTTGCAGTGAACGCGCTCTGAGACGCTTTCTTGGGGAAGGAGAAAGACCTGAATATACTCAATCTGTTATAGCAATAAATATAAAGCGAAACTTTTTCTTACATCAGGGGTATTCACACGAGGGATACTTTTCGGGGAGGGATGTGCGTGACACCAGTAATCGGCTGAACCACCTTTCCCCGACTCTAGCATTCACACGAACGGCGGGGAGCCGAGAGGGATGTCAGTGTTATCGGACGGATTTAGCGGTTTCACTCTCGACAACAGGTGTCGGGTCGCGCTGACAAGAGTAGAGAAACGGAGGCGTAGATAAAACGGCACTACGCGATTATGGCAGCAGCGCTGATGCATGAAGAGCAGAGGACGACGAACTGCTTCCTCTCTAAAAGAAGGATGCTTTTTGAACGGATGGATGCAACACAAAGCACGTGAAATCAAGAACCAGTTTTGCGAGGAGCTGCTTGAGGACGGCATTGACTAATATCGAAGACTCCTTCGAGCGCCTCGGACGACGTAAGCAACAGAGCATGCCCCAACAAGTTGGGTGATCCTGATGCCACCTCCGGGATCTCGCTGAAGAAAATTTGTAAAGTGGCCAGTTACGTGAACAAAATTACGCCAATGGCAAAGCTATCCCACACCAAGGCGGGGAGTGTTCGTGCAACCCGAGCAAGAGCTCCCCCATCCCACTGGGAGATCTGCGTCAGCGCGGCTCCGCCAAAGGCGTGACGTTTTTACCACGGGATGCGCATCCCGGGAAGCAAAGGAGGAATTCCTCCCCCGCGTGGACACTCTTTGACAAAGACGGCGACAGTGCTCCGAATGGTAGGTCTGCGAATACAGATAAAAAAGAAACCTTGCAATGAATTTGAGACCACGAAGATCAAGGCGATGTTAATCTATACTTCCAAGACACGGGTTTAGAATAGATATGGACATAAAATGTTTTCGTCAGGAGCCCACATGGCAGCTAGAAGAGTAAGTATAGAAGAAATATAAACGGTAGGGAGAGAAGGAGGGGGCTCTTCATATAGCCTGGCACTGCACACGAGAATAATACATACTTTGTTCTCAGGAAAAAAATAAAACCGTTTGTTTTCGGTGAGGCGAGCTACCTTGCATGCTTTAGATTGTTCACAGACGTTTTTTCTTGAGTCTAGTTGGTGGTGTTTCAGCGTATATAAAGTTTTCTACGCTCCGTTTTATCCAACGAGAAACCGCAGCGGATGGTACGTGTCATTTCAACCAATCCGAAGCCACGTTAGAGTCACGTGATCTTCAAGAGGGCGCAGCGATGCGTTACGTGACACGTTCGCGGTGCTAAATTGGCCGGGATGAATGGTGCCGTCCGCTGCTGTGAATCATAAAGCGAAACCGAGTGTAAGAATTTGTAACTCACCTGATATTGAGCGGTGTTTGTATTTTATTTTGTTTTTTGGCCGAGATCATTTTTGAAAAAATTCGAGACACGGTGCCTCGATTATTACCTGGGCGTATGTTTCCACGATGATGTAATCCACTTATTTTTTAACCCGATCGTTTAAAATATTGCCTTGTGTATGACCGAGATGGAACGCTTCTTTGCACTTCTAGAAGATTCGAGTTTACTCTCACCCCCAGTATACAAGATAAGAAGGCCAACATGACCTTGCCGAGTCAGTCTCGGCCTAGATCCCTCCCGAACATTTTAAGTAGAATATTCTAGATACCAAATGTAGTAGGTAAAAAGACGAGCACGACCTTGCCAACTCACTCAGACCCTCTCTACGGCGACGCAGGCTCCCTCGCAGTCTCGCTCCAGCCGCTCGACGTTCATTCTTTGTTTTGTTTCTGGCACAAGTTCGCCGATTAAACCTTTATTTCCAGTTTACGCTCGTCGGGCCTTTTCCATACGCAAGAATATTTTATAGATGTTAGCATGAACTGGAGCCCCTATATTTCATTATTCAAGTTGCGTGCGCGCTCTTTAAAGCGGAGAGGTCGTTGTGAAGAGTCGTTTCTTTTTGCATCTTACTACGATGGGCAGGGAACATATGTCGGACACGAGTATGCTGCATTATAATTTGGCTCGGATTTTATTCTAATCATTGTGTCGGCGGAAGCACGGCTTCAAACTCAAGCCCAATAACTGTATCGAAAGTACCGAAGTGCAAAGACGTTTCACGAAGGAAAAGAATGGAAGCAAACGGGCCTTCCCAACCTAAGCCGTGCCTTTCATTGCAACCATCCACCAAGACAATGTAACTACGCTCAAAACCTGATTCATCTGCTCCCCTCTAAAACTGTCTTGCTCGCGTGCGCTAAGAATTTAATGTCGACCACATTTGTCCCTCCCTCGGCTCATCTTGAAGTCACAACATTCCGCTACTTTAATTATTAGAACAATAAAGATAACCAAAGAGGTCTGCAATAAGGAAGTTACCTAAATGTACACCATATTGCCTTGCCGCTCTCACGTTTAGGACAATGTTTGTCTCCACTCCCTTTCTATATTTTAAAATTGCTAGGTGAAGGAATATGTGCACGAATATGTGAACGGTAGCTTCTCGGAAAACCACCCCCTTTCTAAAATGAGCCCATCGGGACGTGTTAACTCCAGGCCCAAGCTAATTACCTTCCAGCATAACGAACCTATACAGACACGACGTGGTACCCTTAACTCCAAAACAACAACAACAACTACGAAACTCCGCCGAGCGAATGTGCAATAAACCACCTGAGAAGGAAGGGAGGAAGGGTTCAGGAACTGTAAAA
>JAZHYW010029984.1:0-60846 GCA_037355805.1 Ixodes ricinus | reverse complement strand
TAGATGCGGAGCATCTCTTGCTGGGGTCTATCTAACGCGGCGTCGTAGTCCGCACTCACACTACGCATGCGCAACTCTCCTCCTTCCCTCTCTCCAACAGCTGCGCGTTACTCTCTCCGCTCTCTCTCTCTCTACCAGCTGCGTGCACTTCGCGTGCGTTCGCTTCTACTCACACCGCGCGCGCACGCGGAACTCTCCTCCTCTAGTCTCCTCTCCTTCAAGTGTGAATATAAGCCGCGGTACCGCGGGCTAACGCGTCTCAGCTCGGAGCGTGGAGCGAAAGCTTGCGCTGGGAACCTCCTGGGTTCGATTCCCCACCGCCCCCACCCGTTTCTATCTGGATGAGTTTCTGTACCGGCACGCGTTCGTGTGATCACTACTGCGTGATGCACGTTAAAAACCCCAGGTTAGCGGTTGTACCGCACTGGTTAAATTTCTCATCTACAGCTAAGAGTCCGATTACCCGTTGAGGCGCATCTCCCCATCAAGGCTGTATAAACATAAAGAGCAAACCAATTTTGTTTTGGCCGGTGGGGGCCGTCATTACCGCTCCTGCGGAGCTCATGATTCTGCGTCCTTTCGCTGCGGCGGCCGGAAGAAGAATGCTAGGCCACGAGCGCGCTGCCTGCTTGGTCAGCTGCGTCCACTGAAGACAAAGCTGCGCAGCGAAGGGCACGCGACGCTGAGCGCAAACGCTTGAAGCGAGCGGCAGACCCTGAACTACGGCAACGAGAAGCGGCGTCCATTCGCAAGTTAACAACGTAATAACACGCAAGTTAACAACGTTACTAACAACGTTACTAACACCGTTAATAACACCGTTAATAACGATCCGCGATGCTCCGCATCACCCCATGGTTCCCCTCGGGAAGATGTTTTGCAATGGGCTACTACTACACAACAGGCCAGGGGTTCTTAAAACCCAATGTTGGAATAACCAGGATTTAAAGGCATTGCCATCATTGCATAGCCAGCATTAAATATGTGGCATTAACATTGGGAAATGCCATTGAATTAGCTTGACTGCGAATAACGGCCTATTCAATGAATGAACTTGTATACCAATGATGGCATATAGTCATTGAATTAGTATGAAAGCCGAAATTGGCATAGCCAATTACACAGTGTGGATGCCAATGATGGCTGAAGTATTGGTTTAACGTTGGCCCAACGATGGTGCCAATGATGGCTGGAACATTGGTTGAACGATGGCCCAACGTTACTGCCAATGATGGCTGGAACATTGGTTGAACGATGGCCCAACGTTGGTGCCAATGATGGCTGGAACATTGGTTGAACGGTGGCCCAACGTTGGTACCAATGATGGCTGAAACATTGGTGGAACGATGGCCCAACGTTGGAGCCAATGATGGCTGGAACATTGGTGGAACGATGGTCCAACGTTGGTGCCAATGGCTGGGCAAACATTGGAAGAAGTTGCGCTTGGCCAGAATGCCAATGTTGGACCAACCTCTGGAGCCAGTGTTTTCCATTGTTGGCCCAATGTAGGTCCGACATTGGTGTGCTGCCTGGAGTATATATATTATATATATATATATATATATATATATATATATATATGAGAGGGAGAGAGAGAGAAAAATAGAGTTTCTAAAATCCTAAAAATTAGGGCGTTTGAAAAAAAAAGGAACTGTCTTCACGAACGCACTACCAGCCACGCCACGGCGGAAGTCAGGAATTGCCAAAAACATACTAATGAACCACCTAAATAATTAAAATTTGTTACTCAACATTTTAATTAGTTGAAATAGACATATGGTTCCACTTAGAAAGTTGCTGAGCGTTATCGAAAACCACTAGGTCAGTCATTTTCAGAAAGGCTTTATCGCATGAGAAGAGTAGTAGCGCAGTATATTTACCACTCGTGGAGCAGGTACAAGGCTTGGGCTAGATAAGAGGCGAGAAAATCGCACGGGCGTCTTACCGCAACCGCTAGCCTTGTATCTGCTCCACAAGTGGTAACTTTAGTGCGCTACTATTTTTCTCACGCGCTTAAAGTCTTTCTGAACATGACTGATTTAGAGGTTTTCAATAACGCTCAGCAACTTTCTAATTGGAACCATATGTCTATTTGTACTAATAATTGAGGTAATTAACAAGTTTTAATTAACTATCTGCCAAATTAGTATGTTATGTCAATTCCTGACGTCCGCCGTCGCTGGTAGTTTGTTCCTAAAGACAGTTTCTTTTTTTTTTTCAAACGCCCTAATTTTTGGGATTTTTGAAAGTCTTCGCAAAAACACACGAGTCGAACCTCAATACAAGGTCCGTCGAATTTTCTACTAAAAGGTCGAAAAAGTCGAAACTGGTCGAACTCGACCTCAGCCGGTTCGCGACACCCCTCCTTCTACTAGCTATAGTAACAAACGGAAACGCCGTACACCCCAATCCAATCCAAGCCGAAAGTATCTGAAAGTTTCCGAAAGTGTGCATCTGGCGGCCATGCTGCCATTCGGTTATTGTCTAGTGTGGTTGAGCGTCATGCTTTCATAGTGTTTCCGGAAGTGGCCTCTTCACTAACGATGCCGGCGGCGAGGAAGTGCTCATTTAATCTTTACTGGACTAACCCGAATATTTCGGAATATGCAAGTTGGATTAAGCCCGTGCAAAAAGATCCTCACAATGCTCAATGCCTTGTGTTGTGATGGCCTCATATATTTAACCACATCTACAGTGGTCAGGCAATTTCAGCTTTAATTGTCAGGGAAAACCTGGAAAAGGAAGGAAATTTCAGAATAATAGTTTGCTAGACACCCTGAAATCTACTATTTCCAGATAATTAAAATATTAAAAGAAATGTCTATAGGTTTAGAACCTGAACGGAATAAATTTTTTGTCTATATAAAAATGTAATGCTGCAGAGGGTCAAATGTGTTTGGCCAAATGAGCAGACATGCAACCAGTTTTAACTATTTTTGGAGTACTAGGGTAAATTTTTAATAATAAAAATATGCATAGTTCCTGTTATAAACTTACTGCCTTTACGAAAATCACTAAGTCAGTCAATAAATTTAACAAGACTCGGCGCTCGTGTGAACCTTAGTGTTTTGCAGACGACACTTGAGCCTGTCACAGGCCTGCACCAATCCCGCCCGTCGTTGCGTTAAGATTCACGTCACATCTCGTACCACGTGATAGCCATGTTCTTGGCGGCACGAGGACAATGTTGCCGGACGGAGCCGAAGTTTCGGTTTTGATTTCTGCTTGTGTTAAAATTAGTTTTAAAAATATATATCCCAATGGAAACTCCGCTCGATTCCGTATTATATTTCGCAATAGCTCAATTTCGCATTAAAAAGCCCTAGTTAAAGGCACTATGTCATTTGCTTTGCGAAAAAATGCGATATATATTTTAATATAATTTTAACACGAGCGCAAATCGAAACCGAAGCTTCGGCTCGGTCCGGCAACATTGGCCTCGGGCCGCCAAGAAGATGACTGTCACGTTGTAAGAGATCTCACGTGATCCCGTACGCAACGACGGGCAGGATTGGGGCGGGCCTGCGCCAGGCGCAAGTGCCGTCTGAACCACACTTTTGACCACGTTTTGGTGTCTACGACATACGACGACGTCTACACAACGGCAGCATTTGTCTGCGCACATAGTGTCCGTAGTGTCGATGAAACTCCGAGATACAATAATCCCGAATGGTGAGGCGACGATGGCGGTTGTGAGGCGGGAGACGGTGGTAACAGCGAGACCACAGCGGGACCACCTCCCAAAAAGCGCGCTGTGCATGCGCGTTACTTTTATGACGTGAACACCACTGAGCGCCGCGGGAAAACTATGCTGACGTCGCCCGTTACGCTTGCCCGGAGAAGTAAAAACAATCACAAGGGGACAATGGTGAGGACGTTTAGCTAAATGTTTGCTTCGCCCACGCCGTGGCCCTAACTGCACTGTTGGTTGACCTTTATTCACCTGCTGGAGACAGCCAATTTCGGCAACTTGGCGAGTTGCAAAGTTTGCCTGGCCGTTTAAGAAACATTTAGACGGAACTACGTTGCAATATTTGATGCGTGGTCTTCGTAGGTCATATGGAAGAGGTCTGCATTGTTTTTTTTCAAAAATAAAAATGAAGCGCAGTTTTTTTAGAGCTGTTATGTGGAGCCATGCTTTGATTTCTTGTTCTACAGGCCAACAAATCATTTTAGGTTGGCAGGACCTCTAAACGTGCCTTGTATTACGGTGCCTGTATGTGTCTCCATCTGGTTTGCTTACCGCACCATTCTTTTTGGTGCGTCGAAAGTCCACAGTCGCTTCACAGTCAGAAGTAAGAATGCCATGACGACAGCGGCACTTGTACCTGCTTTTCTTATTCACCAGAAGCTTGAAGACCAACTGCCAGGATCTCGACATCCGACAGCATGACACTTCCGTTTCTGTAACAGCCTTTGTTGCCACCGTGGCACCACTCTCAATGCATAGGAAGAAGAGGATGGTAATCACACCAGTAAGGAGTACTTCCAGGCACTATACCTGTACTAAAACTTGCTGGAGCACCTGTTTATGTAAGATTATGTTTACACATGCAGCGTTACCTCGGAGGTGGGGTTTCTCTACCCGAAGATAAGTTCAACTGGGCCATGGAGAAATCGAAGTCGGACTCTCGCCGCTGCATTCTGTTGGCCCGGTGCCTCTACAAGGACGAGGACCTGGTCAACAGGAGCGTGACGGGCCAGCCCTCCAGACGCAACCTAAAGTATGGCGCCGTGACAAGAAAGCCCATCACACCAGCCAAAGTGGATGCAATCAAAGGTGCGTGCGTTACTGCATGTCCCTTCCCGGCTCCAAACTATGCAGCATTTGGCAGGTTTGGCATCGATGATTATATAGGTTTTATAGATCACTCGGAGCTGACATGTTGAGGGTTTTCTATCTTGGGTGTTTAAATGGGACTCTACCTTGTCTTGCCTCAGCATGAACTAACTGCAAAGGCTGTGTAAGCGCGAGCGGGTAGCCTTGACTGGAGCAGCCGCTGCTTGAGCACTTGTAGAGCTGCCGACACGTGATCGAAAGCATTTAGCTCGCGCGTTTTAGCAGGCACGGCCAACAATAGTCCAGGCTAAGGTGACGCAAAGTATAGTCTGCATTTGTCTTGTTTTTAGCGGTATTGGGGGAATCGATTGCTTTACTATTTGGCTTGGCTTATTGTTTTCATGTTATGAAGAGACAAAAGATGACTGCAAGGAAATGTGAAGAATGAGAGTGAATAACAATGTTGCAATGGTGACACTGCAGCTTTCTTTTTCATGTAGATAAGATAGATGCATGACACGCCTGCAACTGACTTATAACCATTCAGAACAGATTTGTGGGAATGCTAGTCTTGATATTTTTGATGAAAAGCGTAAATTTCGAAAGTGTGTTGAGGCTATTGTTTTTTCCTAACGTTTTGCTTTTTATCCTGTTTAACATTTTTCTACTTATTGAGTCATTGATAAGTGCACCACTAGGGAGACGTTAAGCGGTTGGTGGGTCACTGAAAATAAGAATAAATAAATAAATAAATAAATAAATATCATAAACTGCTTGGGCCATTGTCCTAGCTTCCACTAGCAATGGGGGATCACGTGAGGCCGTTAGGACTTTTGTTCCAGTCCATCTGCAGAGGCTGCTCGGCTGGCCCTCTGCAGGGGCCAGCCGCGCAGCCTTTGTAGACACCAGCCGGCCGGGTTTTGGAGAGCGGTAGGCGCGCGCTGCTGCGGCGGCGCGTGGCAGCACCGCACTGTGGGCTGGCGTTCTTTAGAATTATCGGGTGCGCTGCCCGATTCGCAGCCATTTTAAAAGCCGTTCTGCAAAGGGAATTTCTTTGGCGTTTTTTTGCGGTTACAAACAACGCCGGCTCCACTCCACGGGACTGTTAATGCTTTCGCAATAAAAAAGAAACACTTTCCAGTCTCTATTTTCTTCATTTAAGAAGTTTTGTTTTAGTGATTAAAATGCTAATAAAATATTGCAATATCCTTTTCAGACATGGTCTCTGAGGGTATATTGTAAACGACTTATTTTTCGCGGGCTCAATATTTCGTGATTTAGGTCAAAGCGGAAGTTTTTGAATAATTCGCGGGTTCTAATTTTCGCGACGTGGTGGGATCTCAATATAGATTCCAATGGGTTTACAATTTATCGGAATTGTTCACGGGACCTATTTCTTTCGAAATGTAGGTGATTCACGAAAATTAGGTCCTCGCTAAAATTAAGTTGTTTGCAATATATACCTCAGTCTTTGCAGTAGAGCTGCCAAAGAAATCACCCATTTTTTTTTAATTCTGAAAACCTCAGCTGATTTGGAACTCTTTCAGCTCTGTCTATTTGCTGACATGTTTACTTTTACCATTTTGTTCTTAGCCCGAGACTGAGGCAGGAAAAGAGGAAAGTTTCAAAGTAGAAGAAAAATGAACAGTCGAGGACACGTCTCTAACACAGCTAAAGACAAGTTTATTTGGTCACCCTCTTATATACACTCCACGAACTTCACCACAGAACCGTCTCGCCCTTTTCGACCCCCAAAGCCAAAAGGATGCTTTGGGATTGTGGGCCGGAGAGTAGAGGGGAGGGTGTGCTATGTACGCGACGGCTCGGTCAATTGTCTTCCGGGAGGTGGAGCTAGAGTGTGTTGCTTTGTGGAAAACGTCCAGATTGTTCAAGGTCGTTTGACAATTGTCGTGGAAAGAGATGAGCCCTTTGTTATCTTTTGGCTTTGGGGTAAAAAGGGCGAGACGGTTCTGTGGTGAAGTTCGTGGAGTGTATAAAGAGGGTGACCAAATAAAGTTGTCTTTAGCTGTGTTAGAGACGTGTCCTCGACTGTTCATTTTTTCTTCTACTTTGAAACTTTCCTCTTTTCCTGCCTCAGCCTCGGGCTAAGAACAAAATGGTTAACATCCACCAGCTCGCCTGCGCACTCACTGCATTATCAATGCTTACTTTCTTGGAACCGCCAAGATAGCGATTCAGGGAAAGGGGTAGCACTGTGTGCCCAATATTGAAAGAGCACATTATGTAGTGTGAAGAAAGGAAAACTGAACCGAAATCTGAATTTCAGCTAAGAAGACAGTGGGAGCGCTCAATAAGAAGCTAGAAGGCTTAAGGCACCACTTTTATAACAATGTAGATCAATTTGCCGAACGGATGTCTGTATTTTTGGCAAAACAAAAACGCAATTAAGCGAAGCTGACATCAGGTTACCGGGCTCCTCGGCCTTGTCCTCCGTCCCCAGGCAAGCTTCGGTGGAGCTCTGGGACGTGACGTCAGACAGCCTACAAGCTCGCTCAATTGCATCTTTCTTTTCCAAAAATACAGCCATTCGTTTAGGATATTGTTGTTCAAGTGATGTCTTGGAGTTTGCAGCTTCCCAGTGAACAGTCCTACGGCCTTCTTGGAAAATAAAAATTTCGATTAAGTATCCCTTCCCTTTGCCGGGCCTCTCCAACGATTTTTCGATTGGACTGAAAATTGCGACAAGGCTTACCTCGGACAAAATGGTAACACGAAGAAACCATTTTTTCTCCGCAAAATTTACATTGTTTCGGAAGTTATGAGCGAAATAAAATGACAAATTCAAGCAACAATACGGAATTTTTCATACATAATACAGCCCCCCCCCCCCCCAATGGTGAGACGGTTGTGCCACTCCTCGGGGGGCGCGTCAGCTAGGTGCTGATCTTGTTGTTTCCAGTTTTCAAATTCTATCTGTTTGCTTCATCGCTCTCAAATCTTGACGCAAGAAAAGTAGATGCTCAAAAAATAGTCAAATATGACCATAATTAGGTTCCTTGTTTCTTCTTCTTTTTCTTTTTTTCGGGGGACCTTAAGGTACTTCTGAAACGGATCCGCAATGTATCATAAATTTCATTCCTTTAACTGGTTTTTACCTCCCAGCTAGGCAGGCTTTCAGAAGAAAGTTCGGGATTAACCTGACTTCCATAAAACCCATTAGGTTTCGAAAATTGGAAATATCAGGGCTTATCTGGAAATGAAGGCCAGCCCATAAGGCATTCAATATAATGCAGATTTTTCTCGTCACTAAGAATCTACAATCCGGTATCCAGAAAAGAATCACTGGGGTAATAATGAAGCCCTATATAATTTTGACAAGCCTCCATAGATACCTTGCTATCCTTAGACGGTTTTTGCTTTGTTCCTGCTTTTTTTAGTCAGTGAATATACCGTTCTGTCCTTTTGAGACAGTTGTTCAAAAATATAATTATAGAAGATCTAGAATTTGCTGTGTTTGATGAGATTGTCTCTTCTATTTTCGCAGTTGGATTATCTCACTATCTGAAGAAGCGCAAGACCACTGTGACCTGATGACGACCGGATCGGCAAAGCCCGCTGTCATCTTTCGAAATTCTTAAGCGAAAAGAATCGACCTTCGCAGGCCGAAAAGTGCCCACAGGTGCCCCTGACACCTCCTGTGCCCCTGGGGTCTCCTAATGAAAATTAAGCTTTTAAAGGCTTATATTTTTTAGAACAGGTGTTTTTTGGGGAGGTTTATTATTTTGATTCTTTTGAAAGGCAGTACCGTTATATCCCAAGAAATAGCCGACCTAAAATTGAAAGTAAACTGGGTGAAAATAAGGTGCAGACTCCCATTTTGTGTGCGATCAAAAAAAGTTTTAAAATATGCTAGTTTTAGATTTTGTGACCTGCGAAACTTGTAATCACAAGGAGGGTCGGCAAACCAAAGACGACTGTCCTCAGTGCGCAACGTTCGCCTATCTCCTGCCATGTTTCAGTCACACTATTTCTGCCAAAAACACAAATAACCCACTAGAAGTGGGCTATTTGTGTTTTTGAAAAAATAACAAATCATACAGAAAATAGGGGCGGGTTATCTTTCGGGAGTGGAGCATCAGTTGGTATGTTACGATAACTAGCTAATAAAACTGATGGCAGTAGTGGTTAGGACAATCACATCCATTAAATTAACTTATATAATTTGGGTCACTTGTGTTGCTCCCATTCCGTTTAGATTTTTTTGTAATTAACCACAGGTAGTGGTGATCAAGAGTTGTAAGTGCTCTGTAGTATTTAAAGGATAAAAAGAAATGACAGCACCTCGCAGGGTGGAGACTTAAGATTTGAATGTAAACGTTACACAGAAGTCTGTCTCTGTTTGGGGGAAATAATTATTAAAACGACGACCAACCAATCCCTAAATCAGGGGCCCAACTTTTTTTAAAATTTAAGATGTACTCATGAATTTTAATATGCATAATCACATTAATTATAAATATATATATATATATATATATATATATATATACAGGGTGTTTCACGAAAGGTGGACAAATTCGATATTGCGAAAACTACGCGTCGCATCAAAAAAAGACTTGTGTCGTTTTGATCCTGGGCCAAGGGCCTATTTAGGAAAATTATTAAACTCCGAGATAATTGAATTGTTAAGTATTTTTGCGTAATTAACTTTTTAAATATTGTGTTTAAGGGCATAGTTTCCATTAGAAAATTGCTCAGCCTCATCGAAAAACACTAAATCAACAAATTGCAGAACGATAGAAGGCACGGGAAGCATTTTGCGGCTTTCTGAAAAACCGTACAAATTCGACAGGTTTTTAAGTTTCGGTTTGTTATCGGAGCGCATCTCCGCCCGGCAGCACCGCGTACCCGTGGAGAGATAGTGCAACCAGCCTTTGCTGCGTCGCGTGGTGGCAGCGCAGCGGAGGTTGGATGCACTATCTCTCCACGGGGCGCGGTGCTGCCGGGGCGGAGATGTGCTCCTATAACACACCGAAACTTAAAACCCGTTGAATTTGTACGGTTTTTCAGAAAGCCGTAAAATGCTTCCCGTGTTTTCTATATTTCTGCAATTTGTTGATTTAGTGTTTTTTGACGATGCTGATCAATTTTCTAATTGAAACCATGCCCTTAATCACAATAATAAAAAGTTAGTTACGCAAAAATAATTAACAATATAATTATCTCGGACTTTAATAATTTTCTTAGAAAGGTCCCTGGCCCAGGACCAAAACGACACAAGCCTTTTTTTGGTGCGACGCGTAGTTTTCGCAATATAGAATTTGTACACCTTTCGTGAAACACCCGTATATATATATATATATATATATATATATATATATATATATATATATATATATATATATATATATTGGTGATTTCATCTCAAATCGTGCAGGCAAAAAGAATCAAATTTTTAATTTCGCTGAAAACATATATGTTATGGCGTCGTCTTTAAGAACGCAGTAGCCACAAACCGCAAGTTCGTCGGATTTTTGTTCTCGACTTAGGAATTTTAAAAGAGGCCGCGGCGGAAAGCAGTGTTTTTCACATCCGTCGTGGGTCAGATGTTTCGCTCGATCTCCCGTCGTGGATTTTCAGTCCACATTATATTAACTTTTTTCAAGCACTCTGTGGGCACAGGTAAAACGCTATAATACCATAAAAAAGTTTAGGCGTTTTGCTTTTTTTCTGTAAAAATGTTAAAAACGCCCCCTTCGGTCAATTGGTGACGAACTTTGACAATTAAATACTGGTGATCTACTTGGGTTACATCAATTGTTTTTATGTCTATGGAGAGCCCAAAACACGTTCTTTATAGATATTATAAAATGATTTAGCTGTATTAAATATCCTTTGCGGGACGTTTACGTTAATGTTATGCAAAAACCAAAAAGTACCAATTTTAAAATCGATTTTCTAAAAAAAAACATTTTTTATTTTTTATTTTTTTTTAAATGTAGATATAATAGTTGTTTACTCGAAAAGTAAGTCGAGCAAGCGTGTATTTTGTTTCTATGTTCTGTATTTAAGCCTCAATATCGGAAAAATATGTCTTAGTTTTGCAAGACTTAAAAAGCGTCTCACACGCCAAAATTTTTTTTTTCGTGCAAGTCGTTGAAATGGCATATCAGGACATCACAAAAAAAAATTGCAATATAGAGTGGCGTAGATATTTTATAAAAAATAGAAATACAAGGCCCAATTCAAAGTTCCCGCCGTGCACTGTGACGTAACTGTGTACCGCAAGGTGTCGGGGCGGTCAGAAGGGAGGCTGATGATGATGATTAGGAGTTTATTGGCGCAGCAGCAACGAGGGCCATAATGCGCCAAACTTAACACATTTAGAGCATACTATAACAAAAGTTTACTCCGAGGCTACACGTTTACAAA
This sequence comes from Ixodes ricinus, assembly GCA_037355805.1. NCBI lineage: Eukaryota > Metazoa > Arthropoda > Arachnida > Ixodida > Ixodidae > Ixodes > Ixodes ricinus. The sequence goes on along the minus strand of JAZHYW010029984.1, from coordinate 49,673 downwards.
TGGTAAAAATATCCAGTTTGTTTTAAAAAGTCTAAAACACGGCTGAATGGAACTAAAGGTTTATCACCAAGCAAAAACGAGGGATGAAATGGGAGGTGATCCCTAAAAAGTTCGGGAAAACATGATTGACGGAGTGGTTGGTGGGACGAACAATGCCACAAAATGTGCAACACGGTCAGAAGCTCTCCACAATGTTCGCATAGTGCAAAATCTTCACCACGAAGCAGATGCTGGTGTGTCACACGGGAGTGACCTATTCTTAGACGGCACAGAAGAACCTCCACACGACGTTCCCTATTATAAGAGCTCTCCCAAACGCTCAGAACGGGCTTGATAATGTGGAGTTTGTTGTTGCTCTCTGTATCCCATTCCTGCTGCCATTTGAGAAAAATAGATTTCCTCAGAAGTGGTTTCAAATCTTGGTATGGTAAGCAATTAAATGTTATTAATGAGCCTCGGGCAGACACGGCCAATTTATCTGCCTCCTCATTGCCAAAGATCCCAACGTGACTTGGCACCCAGCAGAACTTTATGTCCCGACCGCGTCGCAGGGCGCTGTTGATCTTACCATGTAGATGTTGTGCAAGGAGATTCTTTGTGGGCATCAAGGAGGACACAGCCAGTAAGGCACTTTGTGAGTCGACGAAAATAACAGCTTTCATTATACCCTTGTCGAGTATATGTTCGAGCGCTAGTAGAATAGCATACAGCTCTGCGGTGAAAATGCTTGCCCTACAGTCAACTTGTGTGGCTTTGCTGTATGAGGCAGAATACAGAGCACACCCTACAAAAGATGACGATTTGGACCCATCTGTATAAAACTCCACGTAGTCTGCATATTTTTGTTGCAAGGAGAGGAACTCCTGCTGGAGGATCTGTGGTGAAATGACCCTCTTACTGTATTTTGTGAGTGACCAGTCACAGAAAATCGGCAGATCATCCCAAGGAGCAACCCTATGAGTGTTTTTAAGCAAGGGAATCTCATGGAGGGGGATATTAAGGGATTGACAAATACTTTGCAAACGGAGGCCTAATGGTCTAACAATGCTCGGCTTGTTTTCAAAAAGCTGTGAACTTCTGCAAGTATGAAGGGCACTGTAGGAGGGATGTTTTGGATTTGAAAATACTTTGTAAGCATAAGAGACGCTGAGGTACTGCCTCCGATTCTCAAGGGACATTTGATGCGTATCAGCATACAAACTCTTCACAGGAGATGTGCGAAATGCACCTGTAGAAAGTCGTAGTCCAAGGTGGTGTATTGGGTCAAGCATCTTAAGAGCAGATGGCCGCGCTGACCCATATACTACTGCACCATAGTCGAGGCGGGATCGAACTAAGGAGTTATACAGTCGCAAGAGACAGCGCCTATCAGAACCCCACGACATATGCGACAGCACCTTTAGGATGCTTGATGACATCAAGCATTTCCGTTTTAAAGTTTTCAGATGAGGCACAAAGGTAAGTTTCTTGTCAAAAATCACACCCAAAAATTTGTGTTCTTGCTGGACTGATATTTCAATGCTATTAAGATGCAAGGAAGGATCAAGAGACAATCCCCGGCGCAATGAAAAAGGAACGCAGACTGTTTTTTCAGGAGAAAATTTGAAGCCATTTTCGTCTGCCCACTTACACATTCTATTGATTGTAAGTTGCAACTGTCGTTCACAACTGGAGAGGTTACAGGAAGACACAGAGATTTGCACATCATCTACATATAGAGAGTAAGTTACTGATGATGGCATAACCTTAGCTAGACTGTTAATCTTAACAGCAAAGAGGGTAACGCTCAGCACTCCTCCTTGAGGAACACCATTTTCTTGAGAGAAAACATCTGACAGTGTGGAGCCTAATCGGACTTGAAAAGTTCTTTCGCTGAGAAAGCTTTGTATGCACTGAAGCATGCGGCCCCGTACACCACAGTTGTACAAGTCACGAAGTATTCCGTACCTCCATGTTGTATCATATGCTTTGTGTAAATCAAAAAACACTGAGACACAATGCTGCCGGTGTACAAATGCCTCCCGTATAGCGGTCTCTAGGCGAACCAAATGATCTGTGGTCGCTCGTCCCTCCCGAAAGCCGCACTGGTTTACATCAAAAAAATTCTCAGTCTCTAAGAAATGGACAAGACGACGATTCACAAGCCGCTCATAAGTCTTCCCTAGGCAACTTGTGAGAGCGATGGGACGATAGCTCGTAGGAACGGAAGGGTCTTTCCCTGGTTTCAAAAAAGGGATTATGTGGGCATGTTTCCAGCAACGAGGAAAGGCAGCGGCTTGCCATAGATGATTAAAAAAGTTAACAGACCGTTCATAGATTCAGGGGACAGTTTCCTCAACATTTCATAATGGAGTCTGTCTGGCCCTGGTGCAGACTGCTTCTTTGCGCCAAGAGCGACCTTGAGTTCACACATTGTGAATGGTCTATTGTAAAAAAATGAACCACCCTCTGACATAGAGATGGGCTGCTTTTCAACAGTCAACTGGAACTTCTTGAATTTTTCGCTAAAATTAGAGGAGCTACTAATAAGCTGGAAATGCTCCCCGAGAACATTTGCATGATCTTTCAGCGATACCGAGGGGGAAGAAAACAGAGGAGTTCGGAAAGATTGGTAATCTCCTCGAACTTTCCGCAGGCGATCCCACACTTCTTTAGCTGGAACAAAGCTATTAAGAGAAGATACATATTTCTTCCATGATGTCCTCTTCGCCCGTTTCCGTGTCCAACGTGCCTTGGCCCTACATTTTTTAAATTCAATCAGGTTAAAAGCAGTGGGATAACGGCGAAATATACCCCATGCCTGGTTCTGTTTCCTGCGAGTGACTGTGCAATCCTCATTCCACCAAGGTTTGCACCTCCGGGGTAAGACGCCAGATGTTTGCGGAATAGAAGATGCAGCAGCATTAATTAGACATTCGGTGACAAACACGGTCGCCTCCTCGGGGGACATACTACGAAAGAGAGATGGATCCAGTACAGCATTTAAACCAAAAAGAGCCCAGTCAGCCTTCTCTAACTTCCACTTTGGAAGGCGGGTCGAAAGCGAAGGAAGGGGTATTGAGGTTTCTAAAATTATGGGGAAATGATCGCTGCCGAATGGATTATCTAAAACCTTCCATGAAAAGCATGGAAGTAAAGCTGGTGATGAAATGGAAAGGTCTATTGATGTAAAGGTGTTATGAGCAGCACTAAAAAACGTTGGCTCCTTTTTATTCAGAAGACAGAGCCCAGAGGATAATAAAAGACGTTCTATAACTCCACCACGAGAATCCTGACGAAAACTACCCCACAACGGGTGGTGGGCGTTAAAATCACCTAGAATTAAAAAAGGCTTAGGCAGCTGATCTATGAGTCCTTGTAGCTCGTGGAGCTGCAGTGGAACGTTGGGTGGCAGGTAGAGAGAGACGAGGGTGATGAGTCGGTCAAGGAGAATGCGAACTGCTACTGCCTCGAGTGGTGTTTGTAGAGGAACCTGAGCACACACAACCCCGCTCTGCACTACTACTGCGACACCACCAGAAGGGTTAGGAGAAAGACGGTCCTTCCTAAAAACCTGGTGACGGCGTAAGACCTGTGTGTGTTTGTCATTCAGATAGGTTTCCTGTAGACAGAGTGCCACAGGACGAAGTTCATCGAGAAAAAAATTAACGTCATCAATATTATGAAGAAGGCCGCGACAGTTCCATTGAATGATACCTAATTGTTTACTCATAGCTGTGCTAAAATTAAAATAAACTTTAACTTATAAACTGCAAAAATGGGTAAAAACAGGTTCCTAAGGTTTAAAATCAATTTTTATGCGTGGGGCGTTTTTCTTTTTCGTGCAATCATTCTGCTTCCCACAAGAGGTAGTGGGAGCAGCGAGGGAGGACTCCGATCCCGAGAGGATAGCCTCGTCGTCGGATCTGAGCCCACACTCTTCCATGGGCTCTTCCGGTGGTGCCGTCAGTTGACCCTTAGAGGCCAACTGCTTCGACGTCTCACCGGGCTTCCTCGGGGTAGTGGTTCGGGGTGGCTGGCCCCGGCCCCGAGGGATCACAGAGGCAGGGGGGCCATCCCCTGCTCTGGGGTGGATGCTGGCGGGCCAGCACCCTCCGTGGGTTTGGGACGTGGTGCCGTTGGCACCGTTCCCGTGGGTTTGGGTGGGGACTCAGCCGAGACCCGCAGATCGTCCGGAGACGTCTGGGTTCCCGTTGATGCCATTACTGGCCGTGCAGGTCCCCTACGCACGACCTCGGCATATCCGCCTTTCGCCAAGAAAGAAAAACGTTTTTTCGCTTCATGGTAGGGAATATTTTCCTTTGCCTTTAGAGCGAGGACTTCCTTCTCTTGTTTCCACAATGGACAGGAGCGGGAGTATGCCGGGTGCGGACCGTCACAGTTGGCACATTTTGGATTGTTCTCACAGGTGTCAGCAACATGCTCTCTGCTGGAGCACTTGGCGCAAGTGTCGGCTCCCCTACAGCTCCGTGACCCATGGCCGAACCGTTGGCACTTAAAGCACCTCTGAGGGTTCGGCACATAGGGCCGTACACGGCATCGTAGGTAGCCAGCCTTCAGAGTTTCTGGTAGTGTAGTAGAATCAAAGGTCAGAATGACGTGTTTGGTTTTCCGTTCAGCACCGTCTCGGCGGATGGTGATGCGCCGCGCAGCTACAACCCCTTGACCAGAAAGGCCCTCGACGATCTCTGCCTCAGATGTTTCAAGTAAGTCATCCTCAGAGATGACTCCCTGTATGGTGTTTAGCTTGCGATGCGGTGTTACGCTGACTTTGTAATCTGCGACGGCGTTCAACGCTAGGAGAGCTTCACTTTGTTGTTTTGTATTAGTTTCAACAAGAAGGTCACCCGATGCCATCTTTTTGGCATTAAAATTCATTCCAATAATACCTTCAAGAACCTTTGATACGAGAAACGGGGATAATTTGGCAAGTGGCTTTTCGTCCTCTGAGTGAAGTACTAGAAACTTTGGGAATTTTATGAATTCAATACGTTGTGCGGGATGGTCTTTTGCTTCGGTGCGGACCCTTTTCAGGGCCCGATCAGTGTTTTTTTGTTTAGAACCCATATAGATGGGAGGGAAAGTTCAGTGCCCGGGTGCACCGCCCACCACGGAGCCCAACAAGGGGGTAGGTAATGTGCCATAGCAAGATGGGCTTGGCTGACACAATTACTCTACCAGTGCTGCCCGGGCACTATACCCTAGTGTGGTTGCAGGGACAGGACCTGTTTCCACTCAAGGTTGGCCCTTGCCGCCTAAGGAGGTGAAAAAGGAAGGAAGAGAGTGTAGAAGAAAAGAGAAAGAGGTGGGAGGAAAAGTGAAAGAAGGAAGAAGAGGGTAGAAGAGGCGACTGACTGAATCATCCTGGTCGGGCCAAGCCAGGACACCCGTCTACGAGAAGCAGGGGCCGAAGCGGTGTATTGCCTCGCCCGGGGGGCCCCGAAGGGTCCAAACATACCCCGGGCTCAGCTCAACCACCAGGGTCCCCTTTTCCCCGGACACGGGTTAAGCCACGCACAGCCAGGCGTGGGTGGGTAAACCCACATAGCTCGGGGTTCGCAGTGGCGCTACTCACCAAGCACCTACCAAGGCAGGTGCCCCCTGCGTGCGGGTATGGTGGCCCACGTGGCTGGGGTCCGTGGTGGCGCTACTCACCAAGCACCTAACACCTAAGGTGTAGGCGCCCCCTGCGGGGGTCAGAAGGGAGGCATCGACCTACGTCACTAAAAGTGGGTTCACCGGAAGTCCCGTGAGTTTCACTCCTCGTGCTCTGCGCGACCGTGCCTAAGATTTTTTTTTCTGCTTTATGTACGAGCGATTGTAAAAAACGAAGTTTCAGTTCCACTAGCTGCTTATCGCTGCACCGTTGGTTAGTTTGCGTGCTGTAAAATTTGAGGACGAAGAGTCAGTGGATCGACGTGATGGAGGTCAATGATGAAGGCGTTGCGAGTACAAGCCAGTGTACAAGTGCATGCCGTCAGTCCGATAATACAGGGCTATACTGAACGTAAAACAAGCTATCAAGCTTTGAAAAAAAAATTTAAAACGGTCGTTGAATTCATCGGTTCAGACACCGAGGTCGTTGAAACATCGGATGCTCTCCAGGCTAAAGATGCCTGCCGTCTAAAGAATACGAACTGGTTTGTGTACCAAGTACAAGTAAACGTCGAGCACAAAGTATGTATTTTGTCTAGAACATGAGTAGAACTTGAGTAGAACTGAAATATTGGGACAGTCCCTCACACACACCTTCTAGGCATTGTAGTTAATCACGTCAATTCACTGGCTCCGCTTCTTCTGCCTTTACATCAACATTAAGCGATGAAAAGCAAATAAAAAAACCTTGTCTGCTTGGATCGGTCGTGGAAATGTGGAGAATAACAAAAATATTTAAAAAAATATTACACGCGCTCGCGGTAAGCACGAGGAGCGATACAACTCACGTGACTTCCGGCGGTGCCTCCCTTCTGACCGCCCCGACACCTTGCGAACAGTGTTACGTCACAGTGCACGGCGGGAACTTTGAATTGCGCCTCGTATTTCTATTTTTTATAAAAAAAACTACGCAACTCTATGGTGAAATATTTTTTGTGATGTCCTAATATGCCATTTCAACGCCTAGCATGAAAAAAAAGAATTTTGTTTTGGCGTGTCAGAGGCCCTTTAAGTCAGACAAAAAAAAACGTGCGCTTCTATGAATTGTAAAAAAGTTTTCTTGAATTTTAATCTGCCTTTTGTAATCAATTATAAACGCATTTTGTGGTATTGAATAGTTATTTATGTTTTGAAAAGAGCGGGAAACCACGAGAGACATATCCAATCAAATCAGCAGGCCTAGTAGACCTTCAATATCGAAGAGGCGCAGACGTTGTATTTTTTCGATTTACAAAACTTCCAATGTAAACTAGTATGACTAGCTATTAGCTTTCATATTACTAAGACATAAAAGGTCACCACATCATTGATCTATTATATACAATTCTTTCCGAAACCAAACGCAAGGGTTTGTTCACCGCACATCGCACAGATCACCAGGGAATGTCCTTTCACTTCCGTAATACACAAAAGTGATGACACAGAAACCATCCCAAACACACGGAGAGATTGTCACAAAGAAGGGTAGGGAATAAAAATAAATAAATAAGAATAAAATTACCCAACTCCGATCTTAACGAAAATTGCGGTAAAAAAAATAAAAGATTTAGGTTCGAGCGGTGGCAAGGCGATAGGTCCACGCCTGGTGGAGAGTCAGACAAAAAAGTCAACGACACGTAAAGAAAAAAATATTTAATTAAGACAGAAAAACTTAGCCGCACACGGCAAGAACAAAAACCAACTCCTCCGGGCATTCCCTAAACGGGACACAACCAAATGCGTGCGCACACGCTCTCTACAGCACCGTCAGGCCGCTACGCCATGAAGAAATAAACCCAACAAGTAAACAATGCTAACAAACAGTTAGTAACGAAACATAAAAAAAAAGTTCAGCAGAACCGCACCCAAGAAACAAAGTTCAGCGGAGCAAAGAAACACACGAAAAAAAAAAAAGTCTTAATTGACCGACGCCGAGTCCAGTCCCACGACACTGAAGCCTGGTTGGATGATGGCGTCCAGATGATGCTCGAATCTATTCTTCACTCTGTTCCGCACATCCGTCGTGGCAGTGCGGAACAAAGTGAAGAATAGTTTCGAGCAGCGGTGCGCGAGAAGGTAACCGAGACGTAACATACCTCGAGCCTCGTATCGGGAGAGGAGCTTTCGAGGTAGTCACTGCAGTTACTCAAACTTTCTCTTTCCCCTTCCCTTTTTCAAAAGAACACGTCAGCCGGCTCTAACTTTTCATCTCGGGAGAAGACCACTCTTCACAAACGGTTATAGTTGACAAGGAGGCTGACTTCGACCCAACTAGTCTCCGGGAAGAATAGACACAAGTATATTTACCAACACGCTCGTTTTTTATGCTAGTCTCAGGGCTTTGATGTTTCCAAAAGAGATATATAACCTTTCGGTGCTATCGGATTTCCGCGGAGGGAGATAGAGTACATAAAATTGAAAGAATAAAACACGGAGGACAAGCACAGGACAAAAACTTTGCAGAGCACGGCCATTTCTAGGATAGGGCGTTCGAAGTTTGGGCAAATACGAGGTATCGTTTCACGCGTGCACGGATGGCTGGTTTCAAAATTTTCCCACATCCCTAACGAAACCGGCCATCTTCGTGTGCGTGCGCGATTTTCGTCCCGCGCCGCCGGTTTTAGCTCGCACGCGGCGTTGTTTTGCCAGGCAGAACTGTTGTTGACCGTCGATATTGTAAGGCTGTGGTGTTCTCATCCTCCCAGGCAACAGTTACTTTGCTTTCCCTTCTGCAATACTCTGACTGACTGACTCCTCCTGGGTGGCCGTCACTGTTCGCCGCGTCAACGAAACATTCGTACCATTTCACTCCTCGTGACACAGGGTGCGCTGCTCGCTTTACTGTCACGGGCCGTCCTATCTAACACAGCAAGCGCGAAAGGTCGTGGTCATCTGCTGGTTCGGAAAGGGTGGGACGTTCATATAGGCCAATGAAGGCCCCGAATCAATACGACGTCTGCAGATTTCTATACATTAAAAATTTACGACGCCTGCTGGTCTGTCAAGAAGTGTTGCTTTCTCTTTTGAACTGCTCCAATGTAGCTTGCCGCCTATAATAAAATTTAAGTGATCAATAAATATAACAGGGTGGAACTACTGTATTTCATTTTTATGTGGGAGCGTTGAAAAAGGGCAAACATATTTCCAAGTTTGTGCATACGCGCAATTCGTTAAGTCCGTTTCAAGCCGTTAAAACACGTTTTTGTACGATATTGATGCTTAAATATAGAACATACAACAAAAATATACACTTTCTCGACTTAATTTTCGAGTAGAGAACTATCGTATCTACATTTTAACAAAAACAAAAATGGGTTTTTTGAGAAAATCGATTTTAAAATTGGTACTTTTTGGTTTTCGCATAATATTAACGTAAACGTCCCGCAAAGGATATTTAACATAGCTAAATCATTTTATAATATCTATAAAGAGTGTGTTTTGGGTTCTCCATAGACATAAAACAATATTGATGTAACGCAAGTAGATCGCCAGTATATAATTGTCAATGTTCATCAACAATTGACCGAGGGGGCGTTTTTGACATTTTTACAGAAAAAAAGCAAAACGCCTAAAATTATTTCATGGTGTTACGGAGTTTTACCTGTGCCCACAGAGTGCTTGAAAAAGTTAATATAATGTGGACTGAAAATCCACGACGGGAGATGGAGCGAAACATCCGACCCACGACAGATGTGAAAAACACTGCTTTCCGCCGCGGCCTCTTCTAAAATTTGTAAGTCGAGAACAAAAAATCCTACGGACTTGCGGTTTGTGGCTACTGAGTTATTAGAGACGACGCCATAACATATATTTTTTTAAACGAATTTAAAAATTCGACCCTTTTTGCCTGCACGATTTGAAATGAAACCACCCATATACCGGGTGTTATTTTTTATTCGAAACAGATTTATTTAAAAAAAGCCGTGAAAGTTACACTTATGCTGCTTGTAGAGGTGAGTTATACGGCCAGGGGGACATAATATAGGGGCTAATCGTAACGATCAATTGGTCAATTAATTAAAATTCGTTAATTAACTTTTTAATTAATTAAAATAGACATATGGTTCCAATTAGAAACTTGCACAGCGTCACCGAAAACCACTAAATAAGTCATTTTCAGTAATACTTGGAGCGCGTGACAAGCGTAGTAGTGCACTGAAGTTACCGCTCGTGGAGCAGGTACAAAGCTAGAGGTTGAGATAAGGCGCCCGCGCGATTTTTCCGTCTCTTATCTAGCCCCAGCCTTGCACCTGCTCCACGAGTGGTAACTTTAGTGCACTACTACGCTTTTCACGCGCTCAAAGTCTTTCTGAAAATGACTGATTTAGGAGTTTTGGATGATGCTGAGCAAGTTTCTAATTGGAACCATATGTCTATTTTCATTAATTAAAAAGTTAATTATCGAATTTTAGTTAATTAGCCAACTGATCGTTACGATTAGCCCCTATAATATGTCCCCCTGGCCGTATAACTCACCTCCACAAGCAGCATAAGTGTAACTTTCACGGCTTTTTTAAATAAATCTGTTTCGAATAAAAAATAACACCCGGTATATATACCTATATATACATATATATATATATATACATATACACAGGATACCATTCAGAAGTTACCTCATTCAGGTGGCTTTGTTGGACAGAGCACAGGGGCACAGTTCTTTCATGTATATGCCGTAACATCCTTCCTAACTTCCCTGTGAAAGCAAGACTGCTGACGAAATCCTGCACGACGGAGAAGAAAGAATGAGTGCTGTTACAAGTACCAATAAAGGGAAAAGTGAGTTTTCACTATGTGTTTTATTTCTGTGGGCTAATTCGATTTCAGATGCACGCTAGTCCATATAAATTTCAGCATTAGCTGGACCGATACTTGGCACGAATAATTTCCGAGTCATGTATCAAGTCAAGCATACCGTGTACCGAATGAATTGCTGCACACGGTATACACAACAACACGGTTCAATATACGGTATGCAGTACCCCAGTTCAGTATACGGTATACGCTGGCAATACGATTTGGTCACGGTATGCATATTTTACCGTAAAATTCCCGGTTCGATAATCCAGTTTGAATGTTACCGTGTGAAATTGCATACCGTTTTTTTTCGGTAAGGTTTACAGTGCGCATTTAATCTTTTTTTTTTTTGCAACCACGCCAAATTCGGATGCCAAGACTCTCTCCCTCCTCCGTTCCTACGCGTTGTTTGTTACTAAATTTATCAACCAGCTTCAAATAAGAGCTAAAAACGTCATGGCCAATGTCCTGTGAAGTAAAAACAAAAACGGAATATTTGAGCAGCTCGGCCGCTCCCCTCTCAGCAACGAATATGCCGTCGGAACATCCAACGGCTCCGTTGTTCGTTTTTATTTTTATTCACTTTGTTACTTCATTTTTATTGGTTCCTACTGTTCTTTTCTTTTTAATGATGCCGTCGTAACCGTTGCTGCTCATACGATTGGCGTTTGTTTCTTTCACACGATGGTGTGGTCCTACTAATTAACCAATGAGTTTGTTAGAAGGGTGTCACGAGGTATAAATAGGCGGGTCAAATGAAAGTAATAAATGCACAGAAGCGCGCAGCTCTGCTTGTTCAACCTGATCGGCGCTTTATTCTTCCAGAGGCGAGCAACACAGTGCCATAGGCGTTTAACCTGTGCACTGTTCATGACGCCATGAAAGATCCTCTTGACGAAAATAATTTGCTTTGGGCATGGGCCTGCTCCTCGGTGCTCGTGCGTGTCCAGAAGGTGAAGCTGTTATGACGCTTGAAGTTTGCTCTACATCTCCGAATGGCTACTCGTGGAGGTGCGGTGTGTGGTTGACTCGTCAGGTTCCCAAAGAGAAGCCGGTCAAGGTTCAGTGCCGGGGCAAGGTTCAATGCCGGGGTGAGGTCACAGCACGGAGTGGTTCCTTTTCAAGGGATCACAAATGACGCATCCCCAACTCTTATAAATTATCTTTCTCTGTTACCAGAACTTAGCGTTCGCCGTCATTGACCGTGAGCCTAATATCGCAAGTAATACTATGACTGATTGGACGAGCCATCGTCCAGAGGCTGTGGTAACTGCCGTCTTTAGGCGTTCAGCGATGATTGGCGGCGAAGGCGTCACGGTAGAACTAGACGAGAGTATATTGGGGCGGCGAAAGTACCATCATCGGTATTTCAGGCTTTGCCAGTGGGTTTTCGGTGGTGTGGACCGTGGCACCGGGTGCTGCTTTCTTCTAATCGGTGAGAACCGGGACGCTAAAACACTGCAAGGGCTAGTGGCTGAGTGGGTCCGGCCTGGAACAAGAATAATCACTGACTGTTGGGGTGGCTATCGCAAGCTTGCAGATGACGCTCGCTTCACGCACCTCACCATCAACCACAAACTGGACTTTGTCGACCCGAATACTGGTACGCACACAGATACAGTGGAGGACACCTGGGTCCACGTCAAAAACTCTCTTCCGTCTGGACGGGGGTCACCTTGCAACCACATGTTTTAGGGGGAAACTCCTTAGGGTCTAGCCTTGTCCGTCCGACCACCCGTCCGTCCGGCATCCGTGCTCACATTAAAAGAAAAAAATGTTTGCGCAGTAGACAGGATTCAAACCTGCGCGGGGAGACCCCAATGAATTTCTAGTCCATCGCCTTAACCATTCGGCCATGACTGCGGGACGAGAAGGGGGCTCAGAGATGTGGGAGTAACTCAAAAGCTGGGGTTTCTGTCATGGATGAAACGTTGCATGTAGCCGCTCAACGTCTATACAGGAGAGGGCGCTGCGGCCAAATTCTGAAATGCGTATATAACCACGTTTTATACCACGCATTCTCTTTCTGACATGGAGCGGTGACTTAAGCGGTGGGGATGCGTTCCCACGGCTTCTAGCGGATCAACTTGGATCCGCTAGAAGAACCACTGGCTCTGCATTTCACCGAGCACAAAGCAGTAATAATGAAGTCGAAACGCAAACCCGAACTCACCACTACCCATGAGCAATAAAAAATCAGCACCATCAGCACTACCTATGAACAATAAAATCAGTATCATCAGCACCACCAGAGCTTCGCCCCAATCAACATCATTCACCACGTGGAGATGCGGTCATTTTTGTAAGAGAAAGAAGGCGCGCGGAAACACTGACCGATTTCAGTCATTGGTTGCCGCGGTTGCCAAAATCTGCAGCCCCGACGCAGACAGGGACCTTCCTTATAATGCGCAAAACGAAGACTCTGACGGCCCCAGTGGCTTCGACTGATCCATTTGCGCTGTGCCCGTCGCCCGCCTGCATCCGTAAAGACGAGTTATGTGCCAACCGCCTGTCAAGTGCCGGTTACATAGTTTCGATTCTCGTAGTGGCTTATTCGGCCCCTTTTAGGGCTCCCATATTTTGCAAGCTGAGTTGATTTCTCAATGCAGCACCCCATGTCTTAGTTGAAGGTTCACAGAACATACCCAGCAAATATGGTCCTTATGTGGGATATCGCGCGAAATGGTTAAAATATCAATTTATCTTGGTTATCTCGCGCCTTTGATCTTAATAAATGCACCAGTTTCAGTCGTTCCGCTATACTCTTGCTCGTTCAGTTCGTCGCGCTTGCGAGCGGCGCACCGGCGAATGCGGCCGATTTGACACACCGCATTCGGCTTTGGCTAGCAGACGGCCTTCGTAAGATGGCGTCAGCTGTTGCTGGCTTCATGCGGCGGTACTGTGAGTGCTTCCATTCATTCGGCGTTCATTGCCATGGTGACGGCGACGAAAGCAGACGGCCTTCATGTTGCGGAATAATACTGCAGTGCAGCGATACGAGATGGGTGTTGGGGCCGTTCCCGCATGCTTTGAATAAGCGGACTGCGAACAAAAAGAGTTCGAAGTAAGGACTCAAAGCAGAAGCTGCTTTTCACCAGCGCCTCATGACTTAACGTGCCTTGAACGAAAAGCATGTTTTTAGACAGTAGTTTTGAGATAGTTTCTTTTACAACAACGTAGGTCTGAAGTATGAATGCGCCGACCTTTCGAATGAATTTAGTAGACCAGGGTGCGATCTTCACATCCCCGCCCGTGCGTTTCAGTCGCTTCGTAAAGCGAGCAAAGCAAGCGCCATACGCGCAAAGACTCAAAATAGCACCGCCACAGGTTCTTTTTTGAAACGTCCTATAGACTGAATGCCTGCCCACACTTAGAGCGCAGCTCCGAATCGGCGCTTTAAAAGACGGCGATGCGGTTCGAATGCTGGTCCAAATTTCCCGTTTTTAGGCGATACATGAGCTCTGTACTGTTACTCACCTCTGTGAAGTAGCACGCAAAAATTATGTAAACTTTTGCGCGGTCGGAGTTATACCGCTGGGCTGTACTAGTTGCAAAATGGTTGAGGTCAGTAAAGAAGACGTTGTAATGAGACGCGTGCTGATACATGTGCTGTTACTGCGTATGTATGAGGAAGAACATACGAGCGGTAAGACCATCTGCGTGGGCGAAACATGTCACTCTGAGATTACGGCGTCTACAAAGCGCCATAACTTGTCGTGGTCTATTTTGTTCGGAAATAGAACGCCTCTCGTGCTCATTTTTCTTATAGCAGCTGTAGGGTTCTACTCCAAATTTCCAATCCCCAGCCTTTGGAGGAACGTGACACAGGGAAGCTTAGCTCTCGACAGAAAATATATTTTCTACTGACATTCTGCTTGGGGATTTTGGATTGGCGAAGGTCATTGAGAAAGCCTGGGAGGAGTGCAAGGAGTGCACCGGCATTGTACACTGCGTACCGATTATCCCAAGGGTGCCAGTCCTCATCACTTTCTGAGGACGGCGCCGTGTTTGGTCAGATCGGGGTTTAAGTCCGGATAATGCAACTGGGCTGTCGCCCGACTCGGCGTTGCATTCACCACCACCGGCCGATCGTCTGCCCTTGCCATTTCCCGCGGAAGAGTTTCCTTCCTGCTCCTCTATATCCCGTCGACAAGTTTCTTCTCCTATTTCCTGCTCCCGCCGCGTGAAAAACGAATGAGCACCTGTGTCTACAGCGTTGGCAGTCCCCCGCCGGAGCTCGGAGTTCATCTCTGTCGCCTCACGGGAAAGTTCCTGGGAGCCGACGCACCCAGGCAGGGAACTTCGCGGATGTCTATCACCGCCTGTAAACTGTAAACAATACATAGCAGGGTCGTGTGAACAACCAATAGTCGTCAGTCCTGTTCAGCATAGTACGGCTTCAGACGAACGACGAGCACTAATTTAGGTCACGGCTGGCGGCGACCTGACTGTCTCGCGAATGTCACGAGAGAGGTTCCCAACGAGGCACTATAGGGTACCAAAAGACACCGACAGCTCCTTCTTTCCGTCGTGGCGACCGAAGTCAAGCCATTAGGCCGGCCTCCCATCGCTCATACGTCAAACAAAAGACAGTCTGCAAACACGAATCACCGCAATAACCGTGGTTTCTCCTTGAACACTTTGGGATTCGGTTTTCAAAGCACAGATCTCGCTGCTTAGGTAGTCAGGGAGGAAATCCGTACCTTCAAAACACCAGTATAAAAAGTGGAAACGCAGAGTTAGAATTAGTTATCGGGGGGCTGTTGTATTCATGTTTGTTGTGTGGTCTATGTGAGCGCACTCAATGTATACGTTCAGCTGATGCTAGTGGTATGCGAAATGTTTTACAAGTTTCTACAATAAAGGTGCCCGAAGGTCCCGAAGTGTAATGTTGGCGTGAGCAAATAAATATATTTTTGTAGCACGTGAATTGAGCTGTACCTAGCGCCACCTAGCATAGGTGAAACTGATATGAGACATATGAAAAACTGATAATCGACATATGAAACTAATATCAAATACTCCACAAGTTCTGATATCAATTGTGTCCAATAAACATATAAAAAATAAATTAAGATTTTTTTTTCTGTAGTGTTGGGCACACGCAATACAACGAAATTGAATATTCCTTCCACCGCAGGGTTCTAGGGTGGAAAGATACAGGCATCCAAATTGCGTCACTGAATATCCGACAGCGTGACTAAAACAAATCTGCAGCTCAGTGGTAATGCCAATGATCTAAACAACGCTCGCGGCCTCGCGTGCCAACACGGACGCCACCCCGGTGGATAACCGGTACCATGCTTAAAGCGCGGGACACATGCGCGTCAAAACACTCCGATCCGACGTGCCGACTGTCGGAGCGACGGTCGCGGGCGAAAATTTTCGTCGCATCGGAGCGTCGGACGAGGGCTCCGGCATGCGGCCAACAAGCCAGATATTCGCCGAAAGAATGTCCGATTGTCGGAGGACCGCAGTCGGTGGTAGCACGGATGGAGCAGACGTCATGTTGTCACGTGACTTTCGAACCGAGTGGGAGAGGAGGAGCTACGTGGTCTGTTGATGCGGATTTAGCGGTGCCCTGTGCGTCATTCGGCTCATTGTGAAGGAAGCGAACGACATACCGACGAAATCAGCAGCTCGGAGAACGAGCTGCTGATATCGCGCGCCATAGAAAGCTGCCTTATGGGAATTATTCAGACGTGCGAAACCCGAATATGCTTCGTTTCACTTTACGATGGACAGCAGCGGACGCTACGAGACATTCTAATGCCGTGTGGGTGCAACGTGAAGTTCGGGAGAGACGCAGCAACGCGCGGGGTCCGTAGTCACCTGATTTGTATACTGTCCTCTATTCGAGGGTTGGCTCATAAGGCCCGCTGCTTTCCATCGTGGTTAAGTGAGGTTGAGCAGAAAAGTAACCTCAAGTGAAATCTTCATGCACGCACATTCTAATGAAATGAAATAAAAAAAATATTTGCTTTGAAATGAAAAACACCACCTCGAAAAGCGAGGGGAAAAACAATATCCCTACTGAAAAAAATATATGAATCTATATAAGAACTGATATGAAATATCCAAAAACTAATATGCGACATATAAAACATATAGGATTGATATTGTCCCCGCTATTCATAACTTATCAAATTCAGTACCAGACCCCATGGGGAAAACAGCTTTGTTTTCGTCAACGTTGAAAAGGATGTCTTCCATGGTGGATTCCGCGTTTAGGATTGACCAGAGAGATTTTAGAAAGATTGCGTCGGTAAAAGGGAATTAACGGAAAAGAACAGTATGCTTCTCGAAACTGACAAATCAGGAAAATTCGCTGTGTTGCCGATGAATGAGTTTCAAAAGAAGTCTGACATAGCCGTCATGTGTGTGTTTAATCGATTCGACGGAAACCTAAAATAAAGATAAAAAGTAATATAGTCGCCGTGTTGAAGAACTGCGAATTTCCGTCGCAGGTATCCAAATTAAACAGCACTTTCAGTGACAAGATTGATATTAAGTTTTTTTCTAAAAAAAACAAGGTAGACCTTCTCTCCGGGTAGTGGTCGACGAAAATGGCACCTGGCAAAAATTGGTCTCTTCTTTCCTTCAAAATGCTTTGTCGGCCTTGGAAGTTAGGAGTCCATTGTCACTACGTTCTTCAAATGATTTAATTACGGAGCTGCAGCCCTTTCATGGGAGACCTTGTTCGGTCTTTTCGATGAATATAAGGGATCTTTGTTACTCGCTAAACCCCAAAACTCTTCTCAACCGAGTTAGTAATTTTCTTGGAAGACAACCTCTTAAGGTTTCAATCGCAGTCTGGAATTTCGGTACCGGATTGCCTTAAAATCTTATATTTCTACCTCCAGGCAACGGTCGTAAAGTTCGATGGTCAAAATTGTATTCAAAAACAAGGATTATGTATCGGTTCCGCCGTGGCCCCAGTCCTCTCGGAGATTTTCCTTAGCTTTTTGGATATGCTTCTAGTTGATTTCATTCAAAGTTGTTCTCCAGGTGTCATCCTCTTACGGCGCTATGTAGACGATATCCTGGTTTGCACTACCGATTCTTCACCCTCAACGTTGGTAGAAAACTTCGCCTATGAGAGTGCGCCAGAGTTGCAATTCTCAGTAGAAAGACCTGTAAATGATTGTCTGCAGTTTTTAGATATACAGCTTAAGACACCCTCCAGTTTGTGTTGGCAGTATGGAAAAACGGATGTCAAACCGCTCCTGCCTTTCAAAAGTTGTCACTCGAAGAATATCAAGGCTGGCATAGTCAGGAATTTAGTAGATAGTGCACTTAGGAAATCTTGTTCGCACTCCATTGGTTCTTCACTCCAACGCCTTTTTAACCGGCTCAGCGTAGCAGGTTTTCTCGAGGAT
The DNA here is from genome assembly GCA_037355805.1 of Ixodes ricinus. NCBI lineage: Eukaryota > Metazoa > Arthropoda > Arachnida > Ixodida > Ixodidae > Ixodes > Ixodes ricinus. Next base: position 31,863 of record JAZHYW010029984.1, on the reverse strand, counting down.
TATGTGTTCAGACAGTTGTTGTACCGGGTTAATATGAGAAAGAAATGTTCAATGGTTCGTGAATCTGCCAGGCGTGTTGTTCTCCCTTTCTTCCATCGTATTTCTCATAATCTAAAACCAGCCGGCAACCGCTATGGCATTACCACTGTGTTCAGAAATGACTTCAAACTAAATCGGTTGACCCCGTTCAACTCAGCCAGAACGGCATGTACCAAAAAACACAGAGAAAAAGATGTTGGTTGTGTGTCGGGCGTAGTTTACAAGATTCCTTTTGCCTGTGGGTTATGTTACATTAGACAAACGACGCGGTGTTTCAATGATCGTTTAACTGAACACAGACATTGTATTAGAAACAAAGATCAGTATTCTGAAATGTCAAAACGTGTGTTAGAATGTAATAATTGTGTACCTTTATGGAATTCCACATCGGTTCTGTTGACCGAGAGAGAGGATCATAAACGCTTGGGAAAGAGTCCCTCACTATAATTAGCCACATAAATGCAGTAAATAGGCCGTCTTTTAATTTAAACACGAAGTTGAAAAGATTTCTACAAATTTGATCGTTTGGAGATCGCCTTTATATCTGTGTAAGATATTGTTTGTTCGGATTTAAGTTTCACCCCTGCCCCTTTGTTTCGGGTCTGACGAATATCGGGGGCTTGTTCGGCTTTGTTTATGTTCGATCTTTCCCCTAATGGGTCACCAGCCTGCAGCGCTTTCTTTTGTGATGTTATAAGGACCTCACCGAGGTGGGTTAAGAGATTCTCCCCTTCTCTTTTGTTTGAGTTAGAACAGTACCGGTGTGGCTATTAGTCAATGTCCTCCCTCTCTTGTGTTTTCGGGAAAAAGAAGTTCATCCTCTCCCTCTTTCATTCCTTCTGGTTTTCAAGGGCACCTGTACCCTATAAAACCACAATATTCTGTCTAATAAATTTCAGCTGTCTTTGAGACTTTGCGTTGTGTTGTCCTTTTTCTCCCCTAGTCTCGGGGTTTTGTCCAAAATGTTAAACCATCACCAGCTTGTTTGCGCCCTAACGTTTTGTTCGTTATATAAAACTGATATAAAATATCCAAAACCTGATATGCGATATATGAAACTGATACGAAATACCCAAAAACTGATATGCGACATACAAGAACTTATATGCAACATATGCAAACTGATATGAATGCGTCCAATAAGCATATCAGAAATAAATTCATATAATTGCTTTCAGTATACGACGTGCCGCGCGGTTAAGCAAACGCCTGGCTTGAAACCGCAGTGGAGCGGCTTGATTTGTTGGCTTTCAAATAATTACGTCATGAGCATTTACTTTTTATGAAGAGATTTATCCCCTCAGTCGCTCGAAATACTCTCAGAGGTTTGACATTACTGAAAAAAAATCCAACATGCTGAGAATATTATTTATTGCTTAGGTGGTCACCAAAAAACTCCGTACTTACAAAACGACCTGTATAAAAGGCGGAAACGCAGAACTCATTAGTATTTATTGGATGTGCTGTTGTATTTATGTTTGTTGTGCCATGCATGTGTATGCGCACAATGTATATGTTCAGCTGAGCTAGTGGTATGCGTAATGTGTCTGCATGGTAACGTGAGTAAATAAAAATATTTTTGTAGCCCATGAATTGGGCGGCACCTAGCCTAGGGTAACTGATATGCGGCATATGAAACTGGTATGAAATAATTAGTTCTGATATGAAAAATGTGTCCAATAAATATATGAGAAATAAATTCATGTAATTTTTTTCAGTAGGGATTGTTGTTTCTTTTCTTGGCTATTTGGCGCAAGCTATCGCCCGTTAGGAATATAGCCATTACGTTCATCCATCCATCCGGTAAAAGGATACCCGGAACTGGGTGGAGCTGAACGAAATGACGCGTCGGAAGCATTGGCCTCAACATATCGAGTGCGGCGAGACAGACAGACATAGTTTCGACAGTTCACACGTCAGATCCGACAGTTTTGAACCGCATGCGTTTTGAGCTAAAGGGCAGTCCAAACCAGCACGAAAATCCGGTGAAACCGGGCCCTGCAGAAATCCGGGAGAGATGAGTGATGTCAACTGTCACGTGAACATGATGTTTAGCGGCTCCTGATGCTGGGTCAGCATTTGAAAATACTGAAGATTATCCTTACCACCCTACTGAAACAAATTATATGAATTTATTTTTTATATGTTTATTGGACACATTTTCATATCAGAACTCATTATTGCATATCAGTTTTATATGTCGCAAATCAGTTTCAGATGGGATAGGTGGCGCTAGGTACCGCCCAAATGATGTGCTAAAAAACATTTATATTGGCTCACGCCACCATGTAGATGCCTTACGCTTGCCACTAGCATCAGCTGAACATATACATGAGCGATCCACATACACGGCACAACAAACCTGAATACAAGAGCACACCCGGTAACTACTTCTGAGCTGTGCGTTTCCGCCTCTTATACTGGTCATTTTGAAGGCACGGATTTTTTCGGTGACCACCTAAGCAATAAATAATATTCCCAACATGTTAATTTATTTTCAGTAATGTCCTACCTCTGTGTGTATTTTGAACGTCTCAGGGGTGAATCTTTTAGTAGAAAGTAATTGCTCATGCCATAAATGTTTGAATGCCAATATTTCAAGCCGCTCCACTGTGGTTCCAAGCCACGTGCTTGCTTGCCAGCGCGGCACGTCATATACTCAAAAAGTTTATTGGACACAATGCAAATTCTGATATGAAAGTCATATGAGTTATCATTAAAATCACATATCAACTTGTATGCTGCATATCAGTATGCTGCATATCAGTAGGAGGCGGAAACGCACAGCTCAGCGAACGAACTATGGTCTCCAAATGCTTAAATTTGCCCTACCACACATGCTAAATAATTTTTATATTGATGATGTAGATTTTGACTCCAAAACTTCAAAGGAATTGCCTTTGTGTTTTTGCTCCTGATTTGTACCTGATTTCTGTTTGTTGTTTTATTTTGCTCTATTAATAGACCAAAGTGGAGAGTTTTGTAAATTTTCGCTGCTTTTTGTGTTTGTCTATTTGCTTAAAAAACAGGCAAGTGCGTAGGTATGTATATTTCAATTGTTGCTTTTTGTGTGTATTTTTTATTTTGATTTCTGTTCCGTTGCTGCTGGCCATTGTAGGGGCCCAAGGACCAGTCAAGCTGCATATTGCAGCTTTTTTCCACGGGCCCCACCATCATAATCGATGGAAATAAAGATGTATTATTATTGTTATATGTTGCAGATCAGTTCTCATATGTCGCATACCTGTTTTGGGGTATTTCATACCAGTTCCATATGTCACATATCACTTTTGTGATAATTCATATCAGTTTCATATATCGCATATCAGTTTCTGGATATTTCATATAAGTTCTCATATAGATTCATATTTTTTTTTCCAGTAGGGCACCCCTTTCCAGAAAGCACCGGAGAGCACCTTGGCCAATCAGGGGAAGGCAGTCCATCCCCCTCGCTAACCTTGAGCGCGGTTTTGTAGCGAGGGTAGGGGGAGTACTCGCTTATCCCTTCTAGGAACCATACAAAATGTAAAAGAAAAGCTTAAGAAGCAGTTGCCTTTGTTGTATTCGCCCCCTTCAAGCCACTCCTAAGTTCCACAAGGGGTGGCTTTCCCCTTTCCCTTCCGTGATGTGCGTTTTTCCCGGTCCCGCTCAACTTTGCCGTGCTCGCTCCAGCGCATTGTCTTACCCGCTGTCCCGTCCAAACACACCTGCAGCTTCTTGGCTACAACGGCAGGCAGGTGAAAGTTAAGAGCTATAAAAGCCGGCTCCACATCCCTAATTTCTGTGGGCCCGTTTTCGGCTTGGCTTGAATCGCCCTCAAGGGACCGTCGTGTACGTACTGTATCGCCACTTCTGCAGGCATGGGGACAAGAACTCGCAGGAATCTCCGCCAAAAGCACGGACTACAATACGGCGGCGTGACGATTCGTCAAAAACTATGCGAAATTAGGCGGGATCATTCTCTCGACTCTTCATCCAGGAACAAACGGAACATAACGATAGCGTCAGCAGGGACCCCATAGATTATTAGGCACAGCCACTGAGAGGTAGGCACGAAACTCGGTGACTCTCGGAATTCAAATGCATTCACAACAGGCATCGCATATCCGGCGACACTTGGGGGTAAAGGAGGACGGGGGTGGTAATCTCAAGTTTTTGCCTCTGGCCACAGGGGAGTGCACCACAACGGCCGCCACCACAATATGGCCTACTCTCACAAGGAACGCTGTGGGCACTCGAAAATCAAAACTACACCTACTTCTCAAGCAGTGCCAGCTGGGACCGAAACTGCAGTAAGACTGGAACGTTAGGCTTCCAATGGACAATATGCAATTAGAGAATAATTTCCCTATGCATTCCGTGCAACCACCGTTCGCAATGAAACTATTGACAAACACCCAGAACGAGCCGTATCTGATGCAAGCAATCGTAAACAGCAAATCTAGGACATTGCGAAGATACGGAACCATGCCGTTCGCGCACGTCACATCCTCTATTACATGACCTGGCACCTCACCAATCGGGCTTTGATAGCCGGAGGCGTAGATGGGGCAACGGAAAACCCGATTTTGCAGACCTTAAAGGGGCGGGAATATGCAAGCACACGGAACATTTGCGCGGCATCAAGAGACGGAAGGATGCACCTCACAACATCCAAAGGCGCTGTTAGCAGTAGATCAAGAAGGTGCTCCTCGCCACAGGGGATAAACTCCTCGTAGACTTGGAAAAACGACTGTCAGCAAAGACAACGTGTAGATCCATGCTTCTTCGTCGAGCAAAATTTCATGTCCCTACTCGTTCCACGCTGCTGAAACAAAAATCGCCCCCCGAAGGAGTGAGCAAGCAGCGGATAATGCCAACCGGAAACATGCCCTGAATCGGAATGCGAACCTTAATGTAAATGAGGACCCACGTTGGGCTGCCGATTACGTAGCGTGCTGAATCGACACCCCAGGTGCCTGTTTGGAGATTAACGTGATACAGCAACGTATAGCTCACTGCGAAAATTGCTCATTGAACTCACATTCAGCCTGGTGGTGTTGGGAATGGGAAGGTCATCGATGAAACTTGGAATGGGTGCGTCACCACAGTATACTGCGTGTCAATTGCCGAAGAGGCGCAAGTACTCACCGTATCCTTGGGACGTCGCCTCAGAAGGCTAAATCCGGGAACTAAGTCCGGATCATGCCGCCGGCCTGTTTCCAGGCGTAAAGTGTATTCCCCATCGTTCCCTCTGCCGCCGCGTGCCAGGCAGAGGGGCGCATCGGCCTCCAAATTGGGCGGTACCCCACCGGAGCTCGCCGTCTCTCTCTGCCACCGCCAAGGTCGGCATTTCAGGACCCACTCAGTCACCATCACATCACCAACATTTGCAGCCCATCAAAGTTATTCGCAATCACTTCACAAAGTATACCGCCATTCACGTGTCACAGCCCTTCACACCACAAAGTTCAACCATGTAAAACACTCATAGTCAATAGAATCACGCCCGCTCAAGCTCGCCCCCATCATGGTTACTCACAGTCACGAGGAGGCCCAACTCACAGCCAGTCACTCGCATCACGGCCCTTGAGAGTAGCCCCCATCACGTCTACTCACACTCAAAAAGAAAAGGTCCCGCTCACAGCCAGTCACTCACATTACGGCCCCTCAAATTCACCCTTATCAAGGCTGCACAAGATCATGAAGACGAGGTTCCACTCACGGCCAGCCACTCACATCACAGTCCCATCACGGTTACTCATGAAGAGCTCCAACTTACGGCCAGTCGCTCACATCATGGCCCCACAGGATCGCCCCCATCACGGCTACTCCCTCTCATGAAGAGGAGGTCGCGCTCACGGCCAGTCACTCACATCACGGCCCCACGAAGTCGCCCCCATCACGGCTACTAAAGATCATGAAGAGGATGTTCCACTCATGGCCAGTCACTCACATCACGGCCCCATCACGTCTACTCACAATCATGAAGAAGAGTTCCCGCTAACGGCCTGTCATTCACATCACGGCCCCTCAAATTCACCGCAGCACGGCTACTCAGGATCATGAAGAGGAGGTTCCACTCACAGCCAGTCACTCACATCATGGTCCCATCACGTTTACTCATGAAGAGCTCCAACTTACGGAAAGTCACTCACATCATGGCCCCACAGGATCGCCCCCATCACGGCTACTCACTCTCATGAAGAGGATGTCGCGCTCAAGGCCAGTCACTCACATCACGGCCCCATCACGTCTACCCACACTCATGAGGAGGTCCAACTCACGGCCAGTCAATCACATCATGTCCCCGCAGTGGTCCATTAAGCCACTTACTCTCATTAAGATGAGGTCCCACTCACGGCCATATCATGGCCACTCAAACTCGTGAGGAGGCCCCAATCACGGCCAGTCACTCACGTCAAAGCCCCTCAGAGTCGCCCACATCACGGCTACTCACTCTCATGAAGGGAAGGTCCCACTCACGGCGCCATCACGGGTACTCACAATCATGAGGTGATCCCAGTCGAGGCTAGCCACTCACATCACGGCCACTCTGCCGCTCACAATCACGGTTTCGCTTCCCCCGAGTCCCCTCAGCGCGGAGCTTCACCGCCATAAACCGAGCCAGCCTCGCGGGCCGGCGCCTGCGGATCTTATGTTTGTATTGGTTTGTTCTCATTCTTTTTAGGTTTTTAACATTCAGCCAAAGGCATCCACGCAACGTAAGCACCACAGCGCTACTAAAAAAACTATTATAAAAAGTAAAAGCCGTTTACAACTCCCTGTAACGCCGAATTCGAGTGCAGCTCTTGAGGAGGAGGGGAGGCACGGGGGGGGGGGGTCATGTGACCTCGGGGGGGGGTGGGGGTCACGTGGCCTGGGGGTTACGTGACCTCGAGGGGAGGGGGGCGGAGAAAATTTTCCGCTAAATTTACCCGGGAAAATTTTCCGCTAGATTCAGCGGTAAAAATTTTCCTCTACATTTAGGGGGAAATTTTCCGCTAGACTTAGCGGGGAAAATTTTCCGCTAGATTTAGCGGGGAAACTTTTCCCGCTAAATTTAGCGGGGAAATTTACCCATCATGCACCGCGCGGTTACGCCAACGGCGACGGCGACGGCGACGCCGACGCCGCTCAAGCCGGAAACGGCCGCCTAAGAGCTTCGCTGCTAAAAGTATCTCCCCCCCCCCCCTTTTTTTCCCTCCTAAATTACATCGAGCGCGAAACCCGGTTTCCTAAGGTCAACCAGATTCGAGACGACAACTGTTTTCCCCAACCCCCCATCCCGCGGGAGAAATCGCTCCGGGCCAGGCAGTGAGCTCTTAAAAGCCAGCGTGGTTTCAGTGCTGAGGACTCTAAAGTTGAGATCCGAAATTCTTGTGCGGCTTCTTGTTTCCACCCATTGAGCGTCTTTTCCGGACTGCCGACCGCGAACTATACGCGTTGAAATTTTACATGGTGCGGCCTACCTACAGGCTCGTCTATCATTCCGAAACAAATTTTGTGAAGAAGGAGCATGGTAACACACACACACACTATATATATATATATATATATATATACAACTGTAACCCTCATCCCCCCCCCCCAAACAAAAAAAGAAAAGACTATGCATTGCTGAACGCTAAACCTCCGCCAAACTGAAGCGCTCGAGGTTCGAACCAGATGCCAAAAATTCAGCACTAATTGTCATCTTCGCTGTTGTCTACCGCTGCCCTTGCCAATGTCCTTCGGATGGGTCCCGACCTGGACAGTCGGGCACCAAATGCATCGACAGCTCCTTTTTGCCATGGCGGTGGCCAACGTCAAGCCATTATTGTCCGCTGCCAGGTTGTCGACCCGATGGGGGCCGACAAATCCACACAATCCACAACATGAAAATACAGAGCAAGTAAATAACATTCCACGTGTTGTTCCAATTTACGCGCTCGTTTCGACACTGGTGCACAGTCGTAAATCGGGTGATGTTTGACAGTGCTCCACCTTCTATTATCGCGGTTTACTAATGATTATTTTTAGAGCGCAGCTCTTAGGCGCCTGTTTCCGGCTTGAGCGGCGTCGGCGTCGCCGTCGGCGTAACCGCAAGGTCATGTGACCCCCAAGGTCACGTGACCGCCAGATCACGTGACCCCCAAGGTCACGTGACCCCCTCTCCAAGGTCACGTGACCCCCAGATCATGTGACCCCCAGATCACGTGACCCCCAGGTCATGTGACAGCCCAGGTCACGTGACCCCCCTGAGGTCACGTGACACCCCCGAGGTCACGTGACCCCCCAGGCCACGTTTCCCCCCCCGAGGTCAGGTGACTCCCCTGGGGTTATGTGACCCCCTGAGCTCACGTGACCCTCCAGGTCATATGACCCCCCCCAAAGGACATTGAAGAATGAGGGGAGAAGGAGGAGGAGGAGTGGTATACCCTCCCTGAGTACCCTTCCCTCCACCTCCTCAAGAGCTGTGCTCCAATTCGGTGTTACAGGAAGTTGTAAACGGCTTTCACTTTTTCAAAACAAAACCGGGTAGGTTTCTTTTTACCTTATGAAATATTTGCGACAGAAAAAAATAAATGCAATTATTCGGTACGAGCTAATATATAACTGTTTTAAATATTTTTCGCCTTATAAAGTTTGTTGTTGTGAGCGGTATATGCCGTGCCTGCGAGGTGCGCATGCATGTCAAGCTACTTAATGAAACAAAACTTTCTATAGGGCGCAGCGCGAGAATCTTTGCGCTGGTGTCGCCCTGTGGGTTTGGGGTCTCCTATCGTTGGGAAACCGTATGTTGAAATATTGTATTGGCCTATAGCCTCGTGCTTGACAGAGTTTGTCAATCTTGCTTCTGCCAGGTAGATCTGGGGGCTCTAAAACACGTCGGCCCTATACGGAGATTAAGTGGATGAGAGGGAGACTCCAGCGTGCGCGTTCCAACGCCAACCCCTCTGAGAGTAGCAGACGAGGCTTTTGTTCGCTGTGATTGGAAGGAGACTGTGGGTAAAGTCAAAGGTTGCTAACATTTCCCCTTTCCCGAATCAGAATTCGGCGCATCGAAATTGTCGCATGCAGGTTGCTGGAACAGATTCTTTTTTTTTAAGATTCAAAACTAGCATAATGACAAAACGTGCAAGTCGTTCAGTTCCTAAATGCTAAACGATCTTAGGAAAAACAGCCACCGGTGCGATGCATCGACTCCGGTCACCGGGGTGAAATCCGCGTGTGCTGCAGATTGAGTTACGGACCCTGCCCGCAAGAACGGGGGAGCTGAATCAGGTGGCTTGAAAAAGCGCGCGGAATGAAGAGGACTGGGAAGGGCAACAGAGAAAGGGACAGAAACAGGTGCTGTAAAAAGAGTGCACGGGAAAAGAAGTGGAAGGGGGAAATAAACGCACTTGACCGTTCTTGTTTACCCAGAAAAGTCACCAAAAAGGCCTTGAATCTCGGGGGTGCTGAAGGGAAGGGCGAACAGTGGAAAAAAGAGCCAATGGCTTGACAAATCCCCACCCTAGATCCAACCTGAACTAAGAGCACTTAAAACCTCAGGCGCTGAACGAGTTAGGGCGTTTTTGCCCTAGGAACAAAGCGAACGGAGGGCCCCAACCAGAATATGAAGCTGCTGCATTCTAACGCGATTCCTAAGATCAACAAAAAATCCAGGCAATATTTTACTCTAGTTTCAGTTTATTTTGAGTAAAAAAGGTTTCTATGCAAGTTCCGCTCTAGAACGGAAAAAAATTATGCGTTAATATTAGTAACTGTTTGCGTGTCCTAAAACATTGTCACAAACAAAATATAATTAAGAATGATAAACATTTCTTTTTATAACAAACGAGTTTATCAAAAGTTATCATTTAAACAAATAAACTTCCCTCCCGTTGTAGCTATAAAAAAATTAAGAATCCTGGTAAAAGACACCCCGACAAAGAAAGGCTCAAGGCGTTCAGCATGTTCACAGTAACAGCCCATGATCAAGTGCATTCGGTGAAGTGCGAGACCTCTGTTGGAATAAACGAACTTCAGCGCCGAGAATGCCCGCTCCACGCTGACATTTCTGCTTAGAACACCAAGGGCTGCTTGCGCTATGAATGAATAGCGTGTGACTTTACCCTTTGTAACGGTCGGTGGCTACAAACCCCACCCCCTTTGCGGAAGGCAGATGAAAGATTTTGTTCTGTGTCGCTTCATTTTTTTTTGTGCTTGCTTAATGAGGCGTGTTTGCCTGGGGATGCTTGACTGCCTTTTAATATCGCTGGCAAACGGACGGCTGTTTCTTACCTCGCTGTGTGAAACAAGTACTGAAATACCTAAATTTTCTGGTTTCAGCGAAAACCGATATGATATTTGTAAAGTTTCATCAGGGCGAATAAACAAATAACGCTTCGAACATGTTTTCGTTCCGCTCAAATACTGTAAACAACTTAAGGCCTGTTCACACATGAAGCGGAGCGCTACAAGCATAGCACTTACCTCGCGCTAAGCGCGTGCTGACGGGAGCTTTCACCAGCTTTGTATCTCACCGTCAAAACTGTTGCTCATGGCAGACGATAAGTAGCTGACGGCACGTGAGGAGCGCTACATTAGCGCTTCGCTGCATGTGAGAACCGACCTTTAATCTTCGCCAGGACATAATTTTCGCGAATCTCACGTATGATCTACAGTTCGCGAAAAATAGATCCCCCGAATAATTCGGGCAAACTTCCAACACAAAGGAACCCACAGTAAGGTGATTGCGGCTCGGAAAAATTGAGCCCGCGAATAATTTTAATTTTTCAGCTTTGGTCTGATTCACGAACAGTTTAGCCGGCGACAATTATGTCGTCTACAGTATACCGTGTGTTTCGTTTTTTCGTTTTTTCTGTTCTGCCACCGTGGCCGCAAGATTTTTTTTTCAGCGTGTATTCGAATATTTTTTGTTAATATTTTTTTTAACAGCTCTTTACTTTTATTTTCCGGCTGTGATTGTATGCAGTGACGTGTAACTTTTCTCAACCTACGTTGGGCATAGAGGCAGCGGTGAAGCGCAAGTAGTGATTAGTCACCGTTCCTACATAAACCGCAAGATACGTACCGTTCCGTTTTTTTTTTAGATGAAGGCAAAGTTTTGCTTTATTAAAAATTTATTTTCAGGTGTTCACTCATCGGCTCTTCTTGCTGGCGGCAATATAATACGCACAATATCGCTCACTTATTTTGACTTTGAGTTAAGAAGTTTAAAGCTGCTCTTTTTTCTAATATTATTTTTCCTGCTATCCACGCGCGAAAAGAATCGTAACACGTCTCACATGTCTTGAAAATTAAGGTTTGATTTTATGCGCAAATTAGAGCAAAACATGTTTGAATCACACCTGTTCTTTCGGCACCTGTTAGTTTCGCGGGAAAGTTATTATAATGTTAGATGATTTTTTTGTATTTTCGTATAAAAAAATGCCCTCAACCAATTGCAATGGCTAGTAAAATCAAGGGTTTCGTTCTTTATACATTGTTCCGGCATCAAAGTTTTTCATCGAAGTCGTTATCACTGAAGTACTAATTTTTCCCTATTTATTTATCTTTGCTTTTAGTAGCGTCGAATAAGCATATGCAGAACCATTTCTAGCTTTGACGTGTTCGCATTTTTTTCCTGACTATCTCAACGCCTGTCTTTCCTAAATATTATATAAAGTATGCGAATATCCTCAAATTGCTTTTGCAAGCGTTTTCTTTAAATTTGACCTATAAATAATTGGCAACAAAAAGGAAATATTTAATATAAACTTTCATGGCATACAACTCGATTTATTTAACGCAGTTCAAGCCTCTAAACTGAATTTAATTACTGGGATTTGTGTAACTAATTAAATGTCTGTCGCTGCAGATCTGCGAAGCAACAAAGCGGTACAAAGATCTAAAATTTGGAATTGCATTGTTTAATCTGGAATCTGAAGACTCCACAAGAAGATGCGCTGCCGCGAGCTATTTCATAAACGCTGCAGGATACTGGCGAGCCAACTGGGTTTCAAGATATTTCAGGAAAAATTGTTAATAACTCCAGCTTCATCCAGAAAAATCCACCGTGTCCAACATGATAAAACGGCATATGTCATGTTTTAAGTTGAATAAAAATATTTTCAGTTGAAGTGGCTTGTTTTGTGATGATTATACACTTTTAGAACCGTTGTAAAAAACACATCGTCTCCTCAATTAGCATGACTAATTACCTCTTAATAATTTTTAATGAAGGTATATGTACACGCAGCTTAGAGTAGCATTATGCTACTTTATAAAGGCGTAACTGTTTTAAACACAACATGTGAGTTTATCAAGCGATCTTTATTCTAATGCTCACGTAACACAATCTGTACAAAAGGCTGGTACAAAGTTAAATTTTATTAAAAGATCTACGCAGTGCTCTGAAAGAGCTAAAGGAAACTTCTTGGTATGCGAACTCAAAAGGAGACAAGGGACACCGAATAAAAAAGCGAACTATCGAATCATCTAACTTGCGAGGAAACAGGTGTGTGACAAACTGAAAATGGTCAAAGCTGCAATTCCTCCGTTTATGGGATCATATGTAGGACCAAACTTTAAACGCACAAAAAAGCATAAAATATTGGAAGCCAGATCATTTGGGTTCTTGGAATCAGCACGGAAAATATTTTTATAAACACAACTACCACCACAAAAGAAAGCAGATTTTGGGAAACCTAAAGTGTCTTGATTTCTCAGCTTAGCCTACCAGCATCGGACACCCCAAACTGCGACAGTTCTCAACCAAGGACCGAAGTTCAACCCAGCCGTGGGAATCTCTCGAGTTGACATGGTGGCGACAATTCATCGAGCGTCAGCCATAGTGCCAGAGACCCAGCGGGACCAATTTGTGACCTCAGCGGTGCGCTCAAGTTGCAAGAAAGGATTTGTGATGAAAAAGGACAGGAGGCACCTCAACGTTATCCGTGAGCTAAAGTCATTTGATCTGCGAGTACTTGAATCAGACAAGGAAGGAGGCTTTGTAGTGCTATATGCTGGACCGTATAATGAAGAATCATTAAGATCGGTAAAGAAAAATTTCTCTAAAAACGAACGAACCCCTCTTGAGAGCTTAAGGAGAAGGTGTGCGAAGTACTGTAAAAGAACGAATTTGAGTCTGTTTGTGCATCTATCAGAAAAGAAAAGATCACCTAGAGGTGTTTTTCAAAATTAAAACTCATAAGCCGGGGAAGCCGTTCAGGGGCCTGGTGTCCAAAGCAGGGACGTGGCAATAGGTCTAGGCGCATTCCTTCAAAAACAACTAAACACTCTGAAAGTTTCTCAGCCCTTCGGAATCCGAGACTCAACAGATTGCCTGGAGACTTTGAGGTCAGTTCACCACGAACGAATGGCAGTACTCTCACTCGACATAAAAAATTTGTGCTTCTCACTTGACACAAAAAACTATGATTGAAATATTTGAATCTGCGATCATTATGAAGAAGAAGTCACAGGCCAGACATACCGTTCCATCAGTCTGTGCATTTTACACTGAAATTCCTTATCCACGGCCATAATTTGTCAGTTGGATGGTGGCTTCGACGACAGATTTTCATCTACGCAAGCCTCGAAACAGCCGGGCTCAACAGAACATTTGGTCAGCGCTGGAAGAATCCTTCAAGCTTGGCAGCTGCAACGGAGCTCAAGAAGGCCTCTCAGCAACTACCGCTGATCCAGTACCATGGTGAGCGGCGGCTTTCTTCTGCAGTTGCACGAATCAGCTCGACCTAGCCCTGCGTGTCTGACGGCGTAATCGCTGGAACCCAGTCCTGCCGGCCAGTCGTTCAGTCGTAGCGCAGTTACTCACCATCCTGACCAGTTACCTGCCCCAGTGGCTCGCGTCGATACCTAGCGGGGTGCCTCGACCTCCCGACTCCGTTTCACACACTTCACCGAATTCCTTTATGCATATGGATTCCCCTACGGTCCGCATGATCGAGTGCACGGCATGTAGCAAGTCTATAAACAACGATGGCAGGCACATGTCGTGTTCGGATTGCAAATCCAATTACCATCTGGGACAATCTTGCTCCGGGATTGCTGATAAGACCTTCATCACCATGGGACAAACTAAACGAGAAAAATGGAAGTGCCGGGCGTGTCGTGGGAAGGATGGTCAGGTGGGAGCATCTGAGTCGAAGTCGTCAAGCTCCTCTGAAGGGATAGGACTGCTCTCTTCACAACTAACAGCTATGAATGAGAAGCTGGAGGGATTACTCTCATTGAAGTGCAGCGTCGATTCCCTTATGACACTGTCAGCGAAACTAAACGAACTTTTAGCCCTCAAGCCCATTGTTGAGAGTCTAAGGGAGACTGTGAACGGCCTACAACACTCAATGGATTTCTTTTCGGCCGACTATGACCGCCTCCTCAAGCTGGCGACCACCAACGAACAGAATGGCAAAGCCCTGCAAACGGAGCTTTCTCATTTAAAGTCAACAGTGGAGGCGCAGGCATCCGAGATCCAAGAGATGCGGGTCGCCCTAAACGACAACGAGCAGCACAGCCGTCTGCCAAACCTGGAAGTGCACGGACTTCCTGTCTCACCGGATGAAGATCTTATGTCGTTTGCTGAGACTCTATCGAAAAAGCTGAAGATCTCAAACTTTCAGAAATCTGACATTCTTGCCCTTCATCGCTTGCCAACCAAATATGCAAAAAACCCACCGATTCTGATCAGATTCGCGTCTGTCCACATGAAAGAATCCTGGATGGCAGCGCGGGGTACGCTTCGTTCGCTGGGTCAGGACAGTTCTCTTCCCAAACTGTACTTAAATGACAACCTGACCCACGCGAACAAGGAGCTGTTTTGGCGGGCAAGACAGAAGGGCAAGGAACAGGGTTATAAGTTCGTCTGGGTAACCAGAGCGAAAATCTACGCAAAAAAGGCGGTAGGTTCTCCACCTGTGAGAATAACCAGTTCGCTAGACCTTGAAAAGATTCTTTAGATGTATGGCAGATTTCGCTCAGGTTTCAAATTTTTCATCTCTTCGAAATCTATTTGGAAACTGTGATGAAACCTTTTTTCTGTAGTACACGTTAATATTCGAAGTATACGTAAACATTGGGCAGAATTCGAAATTACCTCAAGAGCTATTGCTTCTTCAGTAGATGTATTTGTCTTAACAGAAATTAACATCCCCTCTTCTGCAACAGATCAGTTCTCTTTACCGGGGTATCGTGGTACTTTTTCCACTCGAGATATGGGTCATGGTGGTGGTATCGCGGTTTTTGTGAGTGACAAATGGTCATTTTCAAATATTACATTGACGTTCGCTCAGGCCGAGTTCATTGCCCTTTCTGTGGAGAATGCAATCAATTCCATATGTTTGCTCGCAATGTATAGACCACCGTCCACAAATATAGGGTCTTTTCTCGTGGAATTCGAAGAAAACATTACTGATTTGAGCTCGTATAGTCAATTATGCATTATAGGAGACTTTAATATTGACATCTTGAATGGGTCCAAATCTATTGTATGCAATTACCTCAACATTTTGGCAACTCACGGTATTGAGTCCGTTATTAATTGTCCAACACGTGAAGAGTTCCTTTTAGGGAGACTTGTTTCCTCGTGCATTGACCATATTAACCTAAGAACATCTTCGACTGTCGTGAAATCAGCAGTTATTAAGGAAAAACTTGCCGACCACTACTTTGTGGCCTGCCGCTGGTCAATCGGCGTTCTTAAATCGCGCGAAACATCAAGTCGCATAAATATTACCGGTATCGACACCACAGCCTTTGATAAGTTGGTCTCAGCTTTTGACTGGAACCACTTTTTGAGGACCGTTAACTACACCGACGTCTATCCAAAGTTTGTGCTGGTTTTCAAACAGTTCTATGAAAGATGCCGGAGAGAAATAATCGTGAAAAAACGCAACCCTGATCTTGTATGGCTGAATGCGAATATTTTAGATGCGATAAGGGAAAAAAATGCACTATGGGCTCGCTGCCGTCGTTCACCCAACGATGCACACCTACGAATAAACTTTAAATCCTGCCGTAACAAAGTAAACGCGATGATTCGATCGGCTAAGCGCATTTCTTATCACAAAAGATTCTTCCAATCTCATTCGGATGCACGTAAAACTTGGTCTTTGATAAATGAACTCCGTGGACACCAAACACACTCCATTGATGATACACTGAAACGACATTTTGGCGATAATTTGCAATCAATTGTAGAGGATTTTAACGTATTTTTCGCTACGTTTTCTGGTCAGGCGAGAGATAGCCTAGATGCATTTGATAACCTAGTCTCTTCCTCAGCGTTCCTTCCATCTCTTCAGGAAGCTGATCTATATTCCATTTTGTCTAGTTTCAAGAACAACAAGTCCCCTGGTATAGACGGAATCCGTCTATCTGACCTTCGCAGAAATATAGGCATTCTGAAAGACGTACTTCTATTTATGGTAAATGGTTTTATTGAAACCAAGGTACTTCCCGATGAACTTAAAACATCTATAGTACGTCCTTTGTATAAAGGTGGTACCAGAAACAATATTGCAAACTATCGTCCAATTTCTCTCTTGCCAATCATCGCTCAGATCCTCGAAAAACATGTGTTTAATATTATGACATCTTTTTAGAAAAATTTAATATCTTATCTCCAACTCAATTTGGTTTTGTGCAAGGAAAGGGCACTCAGCCTCTTCTAGAAGATTTCGCAGATCACCTATACTCAGCATTCGATCACAATCTTGTTACCTCCGCACTATTCTTAGATGTGTCCAAAGCTTTTGATACAGTAAGCCATACGATACTGTTGAAGAAACTGTACAGCCTAGGGTTTCGTGGTTCATTTTTTTGCCTTCTTAAAAACTATCTTTCTCATCGTTCTCAACTGGTGTGCGCATCTGGATTTCAGAGTTCTCGAACTGAACTAAAAGCGGGAGTACCACAGGGATCTATTCTATCACCTCTTTTGTTTAATATTTTTGTCAATGACATCGCCACTATGGTACCGGGATGTAAGCTCTATCAATACGCGGACGACACTGTAATCATGACCCAACATATCAACTATGCCAATTCCATCAGCCAGTTGCAATCTCAAGCCATAGCAATTATGGACTGGTTCAAGAAAAACCTTCTTGATATAAATGTTAAAAAGACGAAACTAGTATGCTTCCATAATCCACTCAAAACAGTCACTCTCAACATTCCATTAGTTCTGCACTCTTCTTTCTGTCATCAATGCAACTGCATTCCGGTTGAGTATACAGATAGTGTGAAGTATCTAGGCATATATTTTGACAGCGGTCTGAAATGGAATGTTCATTTTACATACATCTGTAAAAAACTGAGAAGCGTTAGTTGCCTATTATATAATACAAAATATTTTTTTCCTGTATCTGTTCGAAGAATGATTGCCCATTCGCTTGCATATAGCGTCCTTCGCTACTCCATCACCGTTTTCGGACATTCTTCTGACTATTGGAAAACCAAAGTGGACTGTATCCTGAAAGCTATCCTGAAAAGTGTCTCTTATCAACTTAAAATACCTGACAACGCTAATCTTTTCGATTATTTGCAACCACCTAACTTCCAAACCCTTTATGTTCATTCAGTGGTATTGCGGCACTTTTGGAACTCTGATTTCAAAATCTCAAGCCCACCCTCACGTGATCTTCGACATACGCACCCTTTTCACATACCTCTTTCCCGCACTCGTTATGGCGAAAGTACGCGTGCGTTCTATGTGCCATATATTTTTTCTCACTTACCACCTGAACTTCTAAACCAAACATCCTTGGGCAAAGTTAAAAAGATGCTTAGAGGTATTTCGTTTTAATAGGGAACTATTGGTTTCGGTCTCTATCCTGTTTATTTATATTGTAGACACATTTTGCTTAGTAATGTGTGCCACTTTTAAGCGCCTGCGTTTCTGGAACATTAATTAATATTCTGCTGTTTGTAGGACATTTTAACAGAAGACGCCTTCCGTGAATTTTTTTTTCTGCATATTTTTCAGTTTTGTAGTATTTCATTTTGCTTTGACATTGTTCTTGATTTCCGTTTTAGTCTGTGCATAATATCTTGTCGCGTAAAATTTTCACGTTATAACTAGAGTGACTAACTTCATGGAATTGTGTTTACAATTCTTTTTTTTGTCTGTTTTATATTATTGTATTTTCCGTAGCTACACAGCTACATATCGTTTTTTTTATTGGAGGATGGCGTCGCACAAGCCTCCTGTTGGCTTTGATGCATCCGCAACACTAAACTTTTCTTTGGTGGTAGCAATAAATATTTATTATTATTATTATTATTATTATTATTAGAACATGGACTCGTTAAGTTTCAAAATGAAGTGGAGATGTGCCTTAGTTTTTTTTTCTACAGCTACTAATAATGTACCTTCGATCGCTACTCGGGAAGTTCCAGGGAAATGTCTACAATCAAACAACCGTAGTCTGCATTGGGTCCGCTGTGGCTCCTATTCTGAGCGAAATTTATTTAACCGCCATGGATGTGGCAGTCATATCAGAGATGTCTCGCTGGCTGAACTCGGGAGATCTACATATCTTCGATTCATAGACGATTACCACGTAAAACACGCAAATAAAATTCAGAAAAAAGGAACAGCGTAGCATCATGTTTTCAGAGGCATTCGTTGTGTTTGAACTTCACTGAGGACACGGGAAGCGAAGAAGGGCTACAATTCCTAGACCTAAAAATAAAAAAAAACAAAGAAACACGGCCATGCAGTATCTAGGAGCAGAAAACAAATAGGCCTCTCGTTCTGTCTAGAAGTTCACATTGAAGAAGAGTAAAGCAAGGAATTATTGAGTCGGTCATATCATCATCCCTGATAAAGTCATGTCGCCAATATGGGGAGGACAGCTTAAGGAACCAAGCCCTACGACTAAAGAGCGGAGGGTAGCCCACAGACATAGTAAAAATGGTAGCCTCTAGGCTATTAGCACAGAAGAAAAGCAAAAAAGGAAACAAAAAGACCCAAAAATGTTTTACCATTCCGTACACTCACGGGTTCTCTCACCACATAAGGGAACTGTTGTCAGAGGATTGTAACACACTCTTGACGTGTAAGAACACGCTTTCAAAAATTATACATAAAGTTAATGGAGAAGATAGCCAAGAAAATGTATGCGAAAAGAAACACAAAGACAAATTTTTAACATGGGAAGAGAGGGTAGTATACTCGATTCCATTGTCTTGCAGTAAGACCTACATTGGGCAGACAGGGCAGTGCCTAAACGATAGACTAAAATAACATAAATACAAGCTTTTAGTAGCAGGAGAACCACCCCTAAAAGTGCACATAAATAACTGCGAAGGATGTAGGCCCATTTTTAACGATGCGGCGGCGATCATAAAGCACCCTGACAGGCTGGGACGGGAAGTAGTCGAGGCCTTCCTCATAGAAAGACCCGACAACAATGTGAGTCACAAGTCCCTTGATCTGAGTAGAAAGGAGCAGTTTCTTGAGAAGGAGACCTCGGTCGGGGGCAGAGAGATGAGCGTGACCTTGAGCCAGCAGGGGCGCGGGACTCAAGATTACGCCGGCGCTGCACGCCGGAGGAGGGAATAATCATGTTGCGAGTTGAACGCTGTCCGTGTCTGACGTGTCTTTTGTTTTGCGCCTTGTCTCCTTGTCCTTATGCCTTCGCATACCAAGATGTTTAACCAACGCACTCTCACGATTCTATCTATAAAAGAAACTGCGTATTGCTGCTTGGTAAGACCGATGCTGAATATGCGTGTGTCCTGTGGGACCCGCGCCAAGCGTACCTTGCCATTAAAATAAAAAAAAATAAAAACAGTGTTGCAAGGTTTGTATCGAGAAAATACAATATAACATCTAGTGTGACAGAAATTAAACGTGAGTATGGTTGGGAACTATGGGATTTAAGGAGAAAGAAATTTTTTCTTAAAGGTTTTATTTTTCATATTTAGTGACTTAACTAGAATTCATAAGTTTAAATATCTTGAATTACCAAGCTATATTTCATCCAAAATAGATCATTTTTGTTAAAATATTACGGAAATATTTTGTCCAACTGATTATAAAAAAATACAAATTTTTCTTGCGTACAATAATTGACTGCAATCCATTGCCTGCATCCCCTACTGAAAGCCAAAAAAACAATTTGGCGCCTATATGAAAATAAACGGGTTCATATCGGTAACAGTTTAGGCATACCGGTCACCAATTTGTCAAAAGGGTCGCCCGTGTGGGTCAAAATGATCCACCCTATGAGCCATAGGAACCGTGGGGATTTAATTCGAGCCCCGACCAGGGCGCCCCTAGCGGCAAACGGGTCAGTTGCACCGGGGAGCTTCTGCCAGCCGCTGCGTTGGTTGTGCGTTGTGGTGGGGTAGCTGGGTTAGCGCTGTAATTTCTGAGATGGCTATTCTGCACCAAAAAAGCCGCAACAGTTGCTGCGTGGTCCACTGCAACAGTACGTGCAAGATCGCGCAAGGCACGAGGTACCACATCCTCCCTTCGAAGCCGTACGAGGCGGAGTACTGCGCGACCTGGGTGCAACTTGTGCGTCCATACAGGATAGTGGCGTTTCTTACGTTCCAGTTCGCGCTTTGTTTAAGCTGCTGACGAATAATACAATTAACTTTTTTCTATTCTAGCGACGATGGAACAGCATCGACACCGACGGCAAACCCTAAAGTATGCAGCAAATACTTCACCGGAATCGAGAAGCGGAATGCGGTCGCCCACCTAAGCCTACCTTTGGTTGTTTCCATCAGCCTACAGGAAGATAGTAATGGGAATTGCGGAACGGCGCGAAAAAAATCGCCTAGTTATTGTCACGCTGATTCAGAAATAAACGTACATATGGTTACCGCAGTCCACTCAACGCCAACGAAAATTTTGCGGGCGCGCTTAATTTTGTTTGCGGAGTATGGCGCTCCGTGACATCGACTTGTCCGTCGGAACGGGCCTCCTTCACGTCGTACACGTGGCCAGATTCATGAAGGAGCTTTCCCTTCGTCATATTGGCACCACGGAAGAAGCTTTCTGGATTCGTAGCCGCCTTAAACCCCGTCGTAATCACCACGGGAACACTGTCCGCTGTGCTGCTCATCGCCATTGCTTCCCCCGATGATTCTGCACCGGCTACCGAAGAAGCTTTCCGAATTCGTAACTACCTTAAATTCCGTCGTAATCACGACGGGGACACTGTCCGCCGCGCTGTTCGTCGCCATTGCTCCGCGATGCTCTTGCGGCGGCTACCGCTAGGTCGCAACGAACAATAGGCGACCGCCGCGACACGTCCGGCTTGCTCGCTTCCTATAACGGACACCTATCTGGGCAAACAGGTCACTTCTTTGGCCAACGGGTCACACGTCTGGACAAACGGGCTACTTGTTTGGGCAAAGTTGTCGCACGTTTGCTCGAAACCGGTGACCGTGTTGCACAGACGGGTGACCGGTGACCGGCAAACTGTATACCCGGTTTGATCAAACGGCTCTCCGGAGCCCGTTTGATACTGAACGTCAGTGTTGGGTAAAGTACATCGAAAAGGTACTTTAAGTAAAGAACAAAGTAAATGAGACGTGATGTACTTCAAGCAAAGTAGTATGTACACTGGGTGAATTGTACTTGAAGTAACGTAATATAAATTAAATGTACATTCAAATTAAAGTACAAATATTTTTAACACAATCATTCCTGGTTGGCCTTTCATTTCCCTATTCAGTGATCCAGGGGGAATTGTTGGATGCATCACTTATTCTCGGAAATGGCGGCGAATATTGGAAAAAGTCAAGTGGCTACAAAGTTATTTTCAGAATTAACGCCAAATTCAGAAGTTCCTCCTACTTCTGAATTTGGCGCCGCTCACACTGGTTAGTTGCACCCAAAAGGGTTAATTGTACTGGGAGAGAGCATGACGTCAATCTCGAAGCTTCCGCAAGCAATCTTCTTGTAGAGGAGTGTCCTCTGCTTCATGAAAAAACAGTGAGTGTGCAGGCGAGCTGCTGATAATTAATCATTTCGTGACACCCGAGACGGTGGTGCGGAAAAGTGAAGAAACTTTCAAGTTCAACAGATAAGAATGTGTCAAAACTAGGGATGCCGCGAACTTTTTCGAACCCAAGTTTCGATGATCGAATCAAGCGGTCGAAAGGTTCGAAAGATTTCGAATTTTCGAACTTTCTATATCGTAAAATTCGACGGAAGTCGAACTTTCGAACTTGTTAAACTAAGAAGTTCGACGCTTTTCGAACCGTCGACCTTATTACGCTGAAAAATTCGACTCCTTTCGAACTTTCGACCTTATTACGCTGCGAAATTCGATGCTTGTCGAACTTTCGAACTTGATAGACAAAAACATTCCATGATTTTCGAACTTTCGATTTCTTGCACTAAAAAGTTCGAAACGTTTTGAACTTTCGAACTTCCTACGCCAAGGAATTCGAGAATTTTCGAACTTTCGAACTTATTTATCGAGAGAATTCGAAAAGTTTCGAACTATCAAATCCTGAAAAATCAAAAGTTCGACGAACTTCGACCTTTTAGGGTAAAAGTTCGACGTTCGTCGAACTTCGAAAGACCGGCGGACGGTTTCATTTGAATTCAAGTAGTGAGGTACATTCGTAATTTTTTTTCTCGAATTTTTACATGCGGTGCTGCGTTCCTTACGAAAGACAATGCCGTTTATTACAATGTTCTGGCACGCTCAGTTTTAAAGAAATAAATTCCCGAAGGGGCGATGGAGGACGACGGGTTTTTGACGATTGTCGTTTGTGCCATTTTTGAAGCGGGCTAAAGCCGAAGCTATTTACGGTTGAGATGGTAAACATTTTAAGAATGATCTATGTATAGCTTAGGTAAGTGTCGTGTTAAGATGAGATTATTGCTACTCAAGATGAGTTTCGAAGAAATGTCCAAACATTTATCTACGGGCAATTATGCTCTAAACTTGGTATTTTGTTTTTCGTCTAAGTTGCTTGAGGTATCGTATTTAAATTAACACCACAGACAGTACATATAATTGCCATCTGCAGAATACAAAATAATGTATTAATTGTTTTTTCACGTTAAGGAATACATTAAGTCAGGCGGAAGATTTCTAATATTCATCAAATTCAACATGTCATTAATTTTTTTTTTGGGGCTTTACGTTTTCTGGGAAGTGTTTCTTTTAGCCTGTACACATTTGAGTAGGAGAAACTTGTTTCGAAGTTCTGAGCTTCTGAAAATGCAAGAATACAACACTTCCGGTGGTATCTTTATAGTTTCTTTATTTTTTTTACTCCAGCTTTTTATTCCCGCATTTATTGTTATGTTTATCTTTCTTTTACCAATGGCACAGTTATTGAGGTCGAAAAGACATAGCTTTGAACTTCGGCACCTTTAAGCATTTGACAAGTAGTGCCTTCTGACGACGAGTTTCCGACAATGACCACCTACGGCGTCTACGCGATCTCTTATGCAGTGAAGAGCGACAGTAGTTATACATACACATTAATAATTTCAGATTAAAATAAGCTCGACCACGCCCTCTTTCCCCGTATTGTTTTCTTTAACAGTCCGAAATATCTGGAAGGAGGCGAAGGGGAGCTAGAGCACCCCCTCCCCCGTTTTTCCTCTTCCGACGCCACTTGTACTGGTAGAACGCTCCTCGACCTCCAGTTGTGTCGGCTTCTCTACTTTTTGCGGGGCGTTTCCTCCGTCCCGGAAAATGAACCTCCAGGACAATTACAAAGTTAAATTACTTTATGCCAGCGTCACTCGGGAAGCGTTCGATCGGATTACTACCGGCGTGCAAGGGGTGGGGAGGTAGTTTGCCAGCTCGCTTCAAGGTTTTTCTGAGCCTCAACCTCCTGCCCGCCCCTGGCCGTTTCGAACTGGGTGAGTATCGTAAAACAGTGCGTTCGTGTGATCACTACTGCGCAATGCACGTTAAAGACCCCCCCCCCCTGGGCTGGTGGTCAAAATTACTGATCTATGGTCACACGCCACTCTGCACTGGCAAATATTCCAGCCCATCCGGGACACTCGTCGTCTCATTTAGTTGCCTGACCAACTTCGCGGAGTCTAAATATCACACCCTAACTTTTCTAAACCTGATTTCGTGAAAACCAGTGAGTCGTGAAAACATTAGATGTTGCCAAAGCAGAACTGAAACCAACTGCTGGAGGAACATTAAAACCGGACTTCGAACATTGAAAACTTGGACTTAAAAAAAATATTCAAAATCTTCGAAGTTTTTTTTTTTCAACTTAGTTTTAAAGGAGAATCGAAACTTCTTGAACTTTTCGAACTTTATGTAGAAAGAAATTCGAAATCTTCGATTTGTTCGAACTTTATGTCTATAAAAATTCAAAGCGTTCGAATTTTTCGATTTTTTATATCCAAAGAATTTCGAAATCTTCGAAATTTTCAAACTTCAGATCCCAAGAAATTCAAAATTTTCGAATATCTCGAATTTTTAAGTTAGGAAAATTCGAAATCTTCGAATTTATTGAACCTCAAGTAAAAGAATATTTGAAATGTTCGAACCCGAAATTTTAGAAACCGTGAAAGCTTCGAACTTTTCGAATTCGAAACTCTACTGTGATTGAAAGTTGCGAATTTTTCGAAGTCGAACCTCGGTCGGTACGAAAATATCGACAATTTTTCGAATGCGAACCTCCGTTCGCTTCGAAAATATTGAAACCTTTCGAAATCGAACCTAGGGTGGTTCGCGACATCCCTAGTCAAAACATTGAGGAGTTTTCCTCTGTTGTCTTTTTTTTTCGAGTTTGCAGTTCGAACTACTTGCTTCGATCTGTCGCCTTTCCCTGCAGTACTATTAGTATGTCTTTCGGCAACGCATTGGATGTGCACCAAAGCTATGAGTGTTCGGAAAGTCCTGCGCGTATAGCGGCAACAAGCGATCTTTCAAAGAGGTCGGGAATTCTCGCGTTTTGGTTGGGTTCGGCAAATGACAGCTTGTGCACCGCATCGTGTTGAAACTTCAAGGAGCCTTCTCGTTTTTGTGTTCGTGTGGTTGTCCTGCTTTGACCATGTTGACATATAGCTTGGATTACATCTTTCATGTCCGCTATTATTATAGTAAGTGCATTGCAACCTACTTGTTGGCAACGATTGACCGTTCTACGCGTACTCTTCCAGAATATCTATGGAAGTATGCAGCGCCTATTCTTGCGGCAGCCGGGAGAATAATTTCCCCGAAAGTCTGTCATTATTGTCTAGAAATGCCTCGGTTCTTGTTTGCTTTGGAATCTTCAGTTGTATAAAAGCTTAGAGTGCTTCTTCACATTTCACAGATCGCTTGCACGTTTGTACGTGTCTACGGAATACGTTGTAATAAACTTCTAGGAGAATTAAAAACAATCTTTTTTGTGGCGGTTTTGCTGCCCATTTGCAAGCACCTGCGCGAGCACATTTTTTCTACGTGTTTCCTCCCTGCTATAAATAAGCTTATGAGTTTCGGAACGTCTTAAATAAGTTTAAGATAACCACCTTCCAGACAAAACCCATTTAGGGCTAGCGAATGCAATGATTTGCCTATCCGAAAGCGCGTTCAAATGTGGGGTCACGTGCCAGGTCGAACGTGCACCCGTATTGAACGGGCACCCGAATCAAATGGGCATCCGTGTCAAACGGGAATCGCTTCAAACGGGTACCCGTATCCGATAATCACGCTTTGATCCAAACGGATCGACAAGTTTGCCACCCGTTTGATTCAAACAGGCCGACCAGTTTGCCACCCGTTTAAATTGCAACTGTTTTTTTTCTCGATAGGGTCAGCATTTACTACAGATGACGTAAAATATTTTTGTCAGTATCCTAAATTTTTTCACATTGAATAGTTTGTATGTTCTTTTATTTAACAGTATTTATTGTATTTGCTCTATTGTATTTATGTTTGTGGGTATGTGTTTTATATTGTGTGATCTCTACTATAATGATTCGGCGCTGAAGGTTGTTTCAGTAAATAGTAAACAAACAAGTGTGGGGCTTTTTCCTGCGACAGCCAGATCGTGTAGAAACTACTTGGTGCAGCGGGTGAATAAGGTGAGTAATAGGAAGAACTTCATTTGTTCTTGATGTGACAACATGTATCTTCGATTCAACTGAACCGGTGAATGTATTTCAGCAGTCCATGAATTTGTACGTTTGTTCCAACCTGAAGTTGCACGCCCGCTGCACTGGCGTGTTCGTTTTATACCAGTTCTCGAAGAGTTCAGACCCACACTCTGCGAAATAAAAAAGCAACATACAGTCCTCCCTATCGGTTCTCACGCTTTTCTAACCTACCCAGGTAGCACGTAACTCTGGGCCAAAGTTGGGAAATTTTCTGGGAGTTTGTGGACTCGATAAACCTGAATAAACCAAAAGGGACACATATCTGACCTTTCGAAAGAGTTTGGGTACTCTGGTCTTAATTCGCCAAATACGTTCAAGACTGAGGCCTCAGTCTCTGGTAGTTCGGCTGTCACCTGGCCTTCTTTGGCCGAAATCGCCAAACCAGTACTAAGGTCAGGCTTACCGCCTGGTAGTTTGGCTGTCATTAGGTGTCATTGGGCCCGAATTTCCAAACTAGTACAGAAGTTAGGATTCATTAACCGATAGATTCGATCTCACCTGGCTATTATGGGCCAACTACACCAAACAAGTGCCGTAGTTGGGCTTACTGTCTGAAAGTTCGGCTACCATCTGGCATTCTCTGACTCAAAGTGCCTAACAATGCCAAAGTAAGGCTTCGTTTCCTGATAGTAAAGCTGTCATTTTGAGATTTCTGAGTATAAATCGCTAACAAGTGCCAGAGTTTGGGCTTCAAGCAAAAAAGTTCCGTGGTCATCTGGAGTCTTCGATCCAAAATTTATAAACAAGTATCAGAGTTAGGCTTCACTGTCTGGTAGTGCGCGAAACATCTGGCATCGTTTAACCGCAAGTCTTTATAAATGCCAGAGTTCAGTAATCAGGGGAGGTCCCGCTGCAGCAGGTTTATTTATGTCTGAAGAGAAATGACGGGTTGTATGAAACTTAATCAAATAAATAATTATGCTTAATTGTGCTTGCAAATTTTGTTTTACTTTGGGTGCTTTATAATTCCTCCCACCCGAAAGCTGGATCGAATGTGTTGTCGCGGCTAGACAAGAAAACGGTGATCTTGCGAGCGCAGATTGCAAAGTATTTGTCTACTGGCGCGTACGTACACACGCTACTATTCTGTCGAAGAATTACACTTGCACTAACGGACGCAACATGAAACCACTTTGACGTTACCGCAGCTGCAGCCATCGAGAGGGCGCTGAGCGGTACTGATGTGCGCTGGTCTCCGCAACGTATTGTCGCTATTTGGCGAGATGTTGAAAGAGTGGGTGCATATCTCTGCTCGTCTTTCATTGTGCTTGACAACTGTCAAATCCAGTGATGACAAAAATAAGATGCGGCTGTGGCTATGATGCCGCGCCCGATTCACACTCGAGGAAACTGAGATGAAATCATGGCGGTGAAGATTTTTTTTCTCGTGAGAGCATTAACTGTCTCATGAGCGAACCTAGGTAATCAACTTTAAAGCCGCGCCAGAAGGCTCATTGCCCTTTCTAATTGTCGCCTTTGACAAAAATTTGAGGCATATGTTCTCATTGTCTTTCGTGCCACTCAGGCAGGAGGCAATCATTGGGTCTCGTGCCACCGTGTGGCGGTGTGGGCACAGGGGAGGTGTTTTGTGCCTTCCGGAGACGCACCAGACAGCTACGACAGCACGACAGGCGCTGTGGGTGTGCAGAGTTGTACGTAGACGTGCTTTAAGGGTATTCACACGAGGGAGAAATCCCGGGGATTTCTCCCTGGCACGTGCATCCCACGACGAAAACGTCAGGCTCTGCGATGTGCAAGAGCCTCGCGTTTTCATCTCGTGATGCGCGCGTGCCGGGAGAAATCCCCGGGGTGAATACCCCTTGCGGCGGCGGTCCCACGGCCCCAACCATAATACCGGTGGCAGCTGTGCTAACGCTCCTCTTTGCTGTGCAAATGTCGCGTCTGTGCGCGTGTTACACATTTCGTTCTTTTTGCAAATAAATCGCCAATTTATCATTACTCTTTTAGTGCAAAACATGATACGCATGTTTTAAAAGTTAACGCACAATAAGAAAACAAAAAGTGCAAGTTTTGATATTTTCAAAGACATACCTTTTTGCATTCCAAGTTTCTAGACTTGTAATGCATCCAAGACGCGTTCTTATTTTTTTATTGAATAGATGAAGGACCCGTCTAGTTCCGTGCATACGTGTTTTTCTTAATTAGCCAACTCACATTTTTTAATATTTATTCAAAAAGAGCCTTTTTTATGCGATTTTGAAGTCTCGTAACTCAGTTTCACATCATAACGCAGCAACGACATTTAAGGGAATGCTCCTGGTAAATATAGTAAATCAGCATACAAAATATTAGAAGTGCAACGTCACCCGTTTTCTTGTAAACACAACTTGATTGTGATAAAATTTCAAAGAATTCCCTTAACGCGTTCTTGGTTTTCTCAGACAGCGTTCTGGCATCTGATCTAATTTTTTTTAATTGTATGCTAGAGGAACTGAGCTGGTTCACTGCAAGCGTGATTTTTTGTATTCGTATTCAGATTTGTTTAAAATAATTTTAAATCATGGGACTATTTTGAAGCTCGACTCTGTGCGCAAGAAACCGGTTTCAAAGAAAAGGACAGCTATTTAAACAACGTTTCTTTAATTAGAGCTTTTATCGTTCTAATTAAAATCACTTTCTATGATTATAATTTTATTAAAGCATACTAATTGTCCTAAATAATAAAAAGAACCTATGTTGTAGCAGACGACGCGCACTTGCGCCATCTTTTGAATGGTGGCTGAAATTCGAGGTTGAGAAGTTCAGGCAAAGTGGCGCTGATTCCGTCCCTGACGCAGAGGATTCTTTTCTCAAATATTTCCTCGTGCTACTTTTTCGTTCTTGCAAGCTATCAGTTGATCTTGCAAGAAAAAAAAAAAACGAGAAGCGCGTTACAAGGGTCACGAGCAAGTTCTCGAAAACACCTAGTGCCTATAAATAAGCTATTCAATGCTGCCTGCCATGTTCCGACACCACGAACGGTGCAAATATTGAACTTCATATAATGGTGACGACGAGGGGGAATTTCTTTCCCTTCACTCCAAGATTTTTAACAGACTTTTTTTTTTTTTTGAGGTTCCAGCTTTTCAATTGCGCTGGTTCTGTTTTGTTCGACATCGTGCGGGGATTTGAGATTTTCAGTTTTAACGTTACTCTACTCGTAGACAACTTACGGAGAGTGTTATGTGCAAACCGCAGTGACTGGTCCTTATGGCCTCATGGTAAGGCAACAAACAGCCAGTCATCGTGGCTCAAATCTGAGGCTCAGAAAAATGGTCTAATAAACCCCCTTTCCGTGAAGTGCTCTATCAAAAGCGTTGCACATGTGCGAAACCCTCACTAGGTCGTCTTTCTTTGGATTAATTTTTATTTCATTTATTCAAATAAGAACAATGTCAGATGATCAACTTTCATGGTGTTGGTTTAATCAAGCAACGACTCCAAGCTTTTAATTTGCGCTCTACACCAACCACGACTCTTGTCCTCTGCGACTAATTATAAGCCGACAGGACCGACTTGCTAGAAACAGCGTCTTAGCTGAGACTGTGGGAAAGAAAGCAATGCCAAAGCCAGCGCTCGAGCTGAGATGGACTCAAGCCGCGTCTCAAGACAGTCGCGCGCCCCACCCTTTGCACTGCTTTCTTTCACTCAGTCTCAGCTGAGACGCTGCTCTAGCAAGCCGGCCCAGGATCCCAACTCGTGAAGGTTCATCGCACTTCTCTTTCGTTTTTCAGAGTCCCCGCAATGAGTGTTGCAAAGTAAAATCAAGCGAGATGCTCAGTGCTGCCGTGCCATGTTCTTCCACGACCGGGCTACAGAGCGGTTTCCTTGTGGCCTTCACTCTCGCCGAGGAGCAATGGGACTTCTTTAGCCGCGGAGGGGTGCGACCACACAACTATTCCCAACGCCGCGTGAGCCATCCTGAACAACTGTTCCCCGACCACTGCGATTAAACATCTGTGCAATTATACTGGCTTGAAATAACTGTAGTGAGCCGTTTGAAATAAGTTTCGGCTTACAATAATTGAATGCTTTTATATAACAACTTGTTTTTTAAGGAGACGAAGAGAAAGACGTGTTCCGCATAAGTCCCCGAAGGCAGCCGGCCTCACGACCTGTAGGTCTAATTACGCTAGAAACTTATCCAACTAAACCCCGGAGCAAGGAGGACAACACGGTGAAGAGGACGTGCCTCTCAGAAGTAATTATAACGCTGTAGGAGCAGTAGGGTTACAGCTACCCCTCCAAGCTGTCGCCTCAGGGAGCAACTAGTCCCGGTGCAAAGGCCGTAAGAGATCGCGCCTGTTTACTCTAGCCCGGCCATTGCTCTTCAAACTGCTGAACGAGGCAATGTCCACTCACAAAGGGGCGTTTGCATATGTTTTCCTACGTTGCGTTATAACTAGGTCTAGGCACTTGATCTAATAGCCTACCGATGAATAAATTATTGATTTAATCGCAATTAAATTTTTGACCAGTTAATCGGTTAAATTTTGACAAAAGAAAAAGTAGAAATTTAACGCTTTCACCACGCAGACGTGTACGAGAACACCTGTATGAAGGCAAACTTCAGGTAAAAATTTGACCTAAAGTAAACTGTAGAGGCGAGATGTGTGCTCCAAAGAAGTGGGGAAGGTTAAATGTGCCCCCAACTACTTCAACGCCACGCGATTCTCCGTTTAGCGCAGCTGAGCCTACAGACCTATTACTAAATTACCCAACCGTCAAGGAGAATGCAGGGAATGGTGTTCCACGCGCCGCATGGGCTGTCGTATGCAGCAGTAACTGTCCTAAAGAAAAAGCCTAAAACAAATGGCATCTTGCACGCGCGTTCGTCAACGCTTTAGTTTGGTTATTTACTTCGCATCTTTTATACGAGAAAGGCTTGGAAACACCATTCCCTGCTTTTTCCTTGATGCTTGGGTAATTTAGCAATAGGTCTATTGTGAACTATGAAAGGAGTTCCCCATTGATGGAAAAAAATTAACGAACCTGTTTGCTTCTGCGGCTGAAGTATTATAATTTGTGAGTGTGGCTGTCTTTCGACTGTTCTCAAATAGACATCAAAGTTGATTTAAAATCTGAAATTGTACATTTTGCCGTTTATTACTTTAACAAAGGCAAGCAACAAATTTCATTTTGACTCTTTTAAATCTATGATGCATGGGAATGTACGAAACCTGCTATATTACCCGAGCATCAAGAAGAATGCAAGGATTGGTGTTCCACGCGCCGCACGTGCTCACGTCAGCCATAGTAACTTTGCTAAAGGAAATACCTAAAACGAGGCACCCTACCTAAAACAAATGTCATCTTGCACGCACGTTCGTCAACGCTTTATTGTGGTTATTTACTTCTAATATTTTACACTGGGAAGGCGTGCGCGTGTGGCCCATGGAACACCAATCCCTGTATTCTCCTTGATGCTTGGGTAATATAGCAATAGGTCCACTGATTAATTATTTGATTAAAATTAACGCCCAGTCCAGTTATAACTTAGTCCGCGGGACATCTGCGCTTCATATGTCGCATGCAAATCTACTCTTTCAATGGGATCCCACGCCTCATTCGAACCACGAATCTAACGTAGACTTTGAACTTTGCACATGTTCTCGCGAAAACGAAACCATAATTGACTCCGTAAGTGTGACGTCATGGGTCCTAACAAACCGTTGCTAGGGTCGTTGTTATGGACAAATAC
This sequence comes from Ixodes ricinus, assembly GCA_037355805.1. NCBI lineage: Eukaryota > Metazoa > Arthropoda > Arachnida > Ixodida > Ixodidae > Ixodes > Ixodes ricinus. Next base: position 58 of record JAZHYW010029984.1, on the reverse strand, counting down.
ATGTGGCTATGTTTTACCACGAAAACCCGACCGTTCAAAAATCAGGAGTAGGATATAA